>PVJI01000415.1:0-185891 GCA_004026765.1 Micronycteris hirsuta
TGTTGGGTAATTCTTTGTTGGCTCTTCCCTCCAGCTGGCTGACTGAGGGTCATTCCACCCACTGTGTCTGGTATGCTTTTGTGTAGGTGCTGCCAGAACAAAACCACAAAGCCCAGGAAACAAACCCACACCTGTAAAAATAACACCCACCCACAACTGCACTATCAAGAGCAAATGAGTTAGTCTTAATAAGGGTGCAAAGAGATTAACACTATTATAATAAAGGAGAAGCAGATATGAGGTGACTAACTGAAAAAAAATGAGTTTGAGTGGGTAGAGGGAGGTGTGCTAATAAGGGTAGGGAATTGGAGCAATGCAAAGAGGGAAAGTAAAATTTACACTATAAATAAAAAAGGGAATGAAGAAGGCAGAATGGAGTTGGGGAGAAGGGAAGTATATTGTATTAGGTTTAAACAGAAAATAATAAAATGAGAGCGAGAAGGAAAGAGGAAAAAAAGTAAATAAATAATACAAAATATGAAACAAATTGGAGAAAAAGATCCACCACAGTACTTATCAACAACAAATGAGCTAAGGTTAAAATAAGTGTGATGAGAATAAGAAGGAGGAAAAGAAAGAAAAAAAGTTTAAGAGATGGCTAGAGGAAAGGGAAGTGATTTTGAGATGATAGAAGAAGGAATACTAAGAGTGAGGAATGAAAACCAGACTAAGATGGAGAAAAATTAAACTTTGAGATGAAAAAAAGAATGGGCTGGATGAAGGCAAAATAGAGTAAGAGAGAGAAATAGTAAAATTTGAGATTTGAAACATAAGGATAATTAAGATCTAGAGATAAAATTGAAAAAATGCAACAACTATCCTATCCACAAACAATGAACAAATATTGCTGAAGGTGGAGAGGGAAAGTGGGTATTTTAAGAGCAGGAAAAAGACTGTGAGATGACCATTTACAAGACAATTGGTTTTGAGAGACTGGACAGGAGAGAAATAGTAAGAGTACAGAATGGAATAAGCTGTAGCAAAAGAGGAAACAAAATTTAAAATGAAAATAATAAGAGGAAAGGAGAAGGTAAAATGGGGTAAGAGAAGGGAGAAGCAAAATATAAATGAAATAAACTATAATATAAAATCTAGTGACTTAATATGTACACTCTTTAAGGACAAGAAATGAATGCTACAAACTATGCAGGAAAGAAAATATTGCACATTATGGAGAAAACCATGGTGGAATTCATCTTGGTATCATCTAATATTTACCATTGTTTTTCCTTTCTGGATCCACCTCTGGTAATGTCAGATGGTGTCCAGTCTGGCCTTTGGCAGCCTGTTCAGAACTACCAGAGATCTACTTTCTGTGGCTGACTCTTTCAGTTGTTAATCTAGTCATTCTCCACTCAGCAGTCAGGCTTAAGCACCACAGGGTGGGGCAGAGTATCTTCTGTGGGGCAGGGCTATTGCTTCCCCTTAGGCTGATGCCACTCAGGAAGCATGGTCTGCCTGAGCAATATGGTTCCTGCAGTCTGGGGCATTACTCAGCACTGGGATGCTGGTGGCTCATCTCTCAGTTCTTTCCTCAAAGATACCATCACCAGTCTCTCCTCAAGCATCTCTAGTCCACTTTGCCCCTCAACCCTTTGCTGGAGCCCATGGTACGTGGCTGCATGTGAAAATTTTATGCATTGGCCCTTTAAATGTCTCTGCTTCTCCAGCCATCCATCTCTGGCAGAGAGAAACACTGCCACTTTTTGCAGCTGGATGTTATCTGTATACTTTTCAGGCTCTAGTGATGTAAGCTGGGGAGCACATCTTGGGGTTTAGACTCCACACTTCTGAGGGGGAACCCCCAGGCCACTGAGAGATCCCTCCAGCACTTTAGCTGCCACTCATGCGTGCCCAGCCAGCCCTCTCTCATCTCCTCCATGATCCTTACCAGTCACATTGTGTTGAAGCTGTTTTGTCTGTCTGTCCATGGTTACAAGGCTTCTCTCCCACTGTTGTCCAATTGTTTATTCCAGACAACTTTTCCATAATTTTGTTGTAATTCCGGATTGGTCCTAGGAGGAAGTTAGTGTAACCTCCACTCACTCCTCCAACATCTTGGATCCTCCTAATATTCTTAAAACTATTTCAGCAAAAGGAGGTTATGGTGCTACTAAGGGATTAATTTTTTAAAAATACTTTATTGTTCTTCAATTACAGTTGTCTGCATTTTCTCCCCTCCCCTCCCCCTCACCCCATCCAAACCCATTTCCCTCCCTTGCTTCCACCCTTCTTCTTAGTTTTGTCTATGTGTTTTTTATAGTGGTTCCTGAAAACCCTTCTCTCCCCACTCCCTTCCCCCTTCCCCTCTGGCTATTGTTAGATCATTCTTAATTTCAATGTCTCTGGTTATATTTTGCTTGCTTTGTTCTTTTGTTAATTATGTTCCAGTTAAAAGTGGGATCATATGGTATTTGTCCCTCATCGCTTGGCTTACTTCACTTAGCATAATGTTCTCCAGTTCCATCCATGCTGTTGCAAAGGGTATAAGCTTCTTCTTTCTCTCTGCTGTGTAGAATTCCATTGTGTAAATGTACCATAGTTTCTTGATCCACTCATTTTCTGATGGGCACTTAGGTTTCTTCTAGCATTTGGCTATTGTAAATTGTGCTGCTATGAACATTGTGGTGCATAGGTTCTTTGGATAGGAGATTCAGGGCTCTTAGGGTATAATCTCAGCAGTGGAATTCCTGGGTTGAAAGGCAGTTCCAGTTTTAGCTTTCTGAGGAAGCTCCATACTGTTTTTCACAATGGCTGCACCAATCTCCATTCCCACCAACAATGCACTAGGGTTTCCTTATCCCAACATCCTCCCCAACACCTATCTGTTGCTTTGTTTATGATGGCCATTCTGACTGGTGTGAGGTGGTATCTCATTGTGGTTTTAATTTGCATCTCACTGAGGGCTAGTGATGCTGAGCATCTTTTCATATATCTCTGGGACATCTGTATGTCATCCTTGGAGAAGTGTCTGTTCAAGTCTTTTCCCCATTTTTTAATTGGGTTTTTTTGTCTTCCTGGAGTGGAGTCATATGAGTTCTTTATATATGTTGGAGATCAAACCCTTGTCTGAGGTATCATTGGAAAATATGTTTTCCCATACGGTTGGTTCTCTTTTTATTTTAATACTGTTTTCTTTAGCCATGCAGAAGCTTTTTATTTTGATGAGGTCCCATTTGTTTATTCTTTCCTTTATGTCCCTTGCTCTAGGGGACATATCAGTGAAGATGTTGCTGTGTGGAATGTCTGAGATTTTCCTACCGATGTTTTCCTCTAGGACTTTCATGGTGTCACAACTTATATTTAAGTCTTTTATCCACCTTGAAATTATTTTTGTGTATTGTGTAAGTTGGTGCTCAAGTTTCATTTTTTTTGCGTGTAGCTGTCCAGATTTCCCAACACCATTTGTTGAAGAGGCTATTTTTATTACATTTTATGCTGCTGCACCCTTTGTTGAAGATTAATTGCCCATAGAGACTTGGGTTTATTTCTGGGCTCTCTATTCTGTTCCATTGGTCTATCTGTCTATTTTTATGCCAGTACCAGGCTGTTTTGATCACAGTGGCCTTGTAGTTCAGTTTTATATCAGGTATTGTGATCCCTCCTGCTTTGCTCTTCTTTCTCAAAATTGCAGCAGATATTCAGGGTTGTTTATGGTCCCACATAAATTTTTGAAGTGTTTGCCCTGGCTGGTGTAGCTCAGTGGATTGAGCACGGGCTGGGAACCAGAGGGTCCCGGTTCGATTCCCCGTCAGGGCACATACCTGGGTTGCAGGCCGGGTCCCCAGTGAGGGCCACGTGAGAGGCAACCATACATTGCTGTTTCTCTCCTTCTCTGTCTGTCTCCCTTCCTCTCTCTAAAATAAATAAATTTAAAAAAAAAGTTTTTTGAAGTGTTTGTTCTATATCTGTGAAATATGCCATTGGTACTTTGATAAGGACTGCGTTGAATCTATAAATTGCTTTGGGGAGTATGGACATTTTGATGATGTCGATTCTTCCACTCCATGAGCACGGCATGTCTCCATTTGTTTGTGTCTTCCATGATTTCTTCTTCAGTGTTGTGTAGTTTTCTGAGAACAGGTCTTTTACCTCCTTGGTTAGGCTTATTCCTAGGTATTTTATTTTTCTTGTTACTATATCAAATGGGATTTTTTTCCTGATTTCTTTTTCTGATGTTTCATTGTTGGTATACAAAAATGCCTTTGATTTCTGGATATTGAGACTCTTCTTGTTAGCCTCTGTTTCTTAAATTGATCTGTTCTGTCTTCCTGTGTTTATTGTGTGACCTTCTATGGTAGAATACCTGTGAGATTCAGTGGTGCAGTCTCCTTAATCTCCTGAGCTCGCTGGTCTTGGACTGTCGTTTATGTTGTCTCTCTGTATGTTTTTGGATTTTGATTGTTGTTGGGTCTTTCTTTGGTGGGTCCTTTCCTCCAGCTGGTTAACTGAGGGTCACTCCAACCACCATGCCTTGTATTTTATTGTGCAGGTATGGACAGGTTGTGTTGAAGCTGATTCTTCTGTGTGAACAAGGTTTTGAGGCTTCTCTCTCACTCTTGTTCAGTTTTTTGTTGAGGGTATTTTCTCCACCAATTGGTCGTATTTGATTGAGGTTAGTGTGGGTTCCACTACCTCTTTCACCTTCTTCTGTTGTTTTTTGTTGGTGCTTCCTTTGTTGGTGGATTTCCTCCTCCAGCAAGTGTACTGGTGTTCACCGCTCCCACCTTGCAAGTTTTCTGGGGTAGCAAAGTGAAATTTGTCTCACTGTTTCTGTTTTTTGGGATGGCCCCTGTTTGGGTCTAACTCTGGTCTTTTCACAGCTCCAGGTTTTAATGTCTCATCTGTGGGGAAAGAAGAGAAGGAAAAAAAAGGGTGGGCGGGGGGAGATTTAGGAAGGGAGAAGGAATAAAAAAAAGGAAAGGAAAAAAGGAAGGAAGGAGGAATAAAAAAGAAAGAAGAAAAAAGGAAGGAGTAATTTTAAAAAATTTAGATTAAAAATTATAATAATAAAAATAAAAAAATGAAAAAATAAAAGAGGGAAGGAACAAGTACATGTGATCATTCAATGTGCTGTAAAATTTTGGTCTCCAATCTTCATATATGCTGGAATACTGTTGGCTGTTCACTCTGTTCCTCAGAAGATCAGCTCCCTGTTTCACCAGTGGGCAGAGGGATGTGGACTCTGCTCCCATCTATCTCACCGCCATCTTGAAATTCCACGGATTAAATTTTTTAAATCATTTTCTTTTTCTGATCTGAAGATCACCTAACTTCAAAGAGAGAAATGGGAAAATTAAAAAAACTACAAAATTTCAAAGAAGAACTTCAGAGAAATGTTTCTCTACAACTGATGTATAATATGGATATTTGCAAGAAGATCAGGAACATCTCTACCACACTGCAAGAACTGGCCACCAAATTATGTTATGAGCTATATAGAAAAGAATCAGGTAATCCTATATTCATCTCTAAGTTGTTTATTAGACAATGAACTAAACCTAGGTGTCACTTGAGAGTCAGTATTTTCCTAGAAAGTAATTTTTGGGGAAAAGGAACTAAATGTAGTTGACAGAGGAATCGATATTTCTATGCAGTTAGAAGAAAAACAGAAAAAGTAATAATAACATAGGCCCCAAAATTACAGGGATGGCAGTAAATTAATGAGACATTAAACAATGTAGAGTTTCTCTAATCTGACATTCACTAGATTTGGGGGACACTGAAACCAACAGATGATAGAGAGAAAAGGATATCTCTTTATTGGTGCCCTAAATTTCAGTGAATTTTTCACTTTTGTTTGTTTGTTTATTTATTTATTTTATTTTATCATTGTTCAATTAAGAGTTGTCCCACCTTTCCCCTTTTGCTCACCTCAGTTAATTTTTTTAGAGATTTATTTATTTATTTTTAAAGAGAAGGGAAGGGAGGGAGAAAGAGAGGGAGAGAAACAGCAATGTATGGTTGCCTCTCATGTGGCCCCCACTAGGGACCTGGCCCACAACCCAGGCATGTGCCCTGACTGGGAATCGAACCGGGACCCTCTGGTTCCCAGCCTCCGCTCAATCCACTGAGCTACACCAGCAAGGGCTTCACCTCAGTGAATTTTTAATGAGAGTCAAAAGAAAATAAAGTTAAGCCTTACCCCTGGAATTGGAAGACATTTGTCTTTTAATATCTCTAACACTTTCTATCTCTGTAATAACTAAAGTATGTTCTTTGCGCCCTTGTAAAGTCACCCAAATATTCAACAAGTCAGAGCTAGAAATGGTGTAGTTGGGGAAGGCAGGACTGATGTTTGAGGGGTTGATTCTCACCACCCAATGTTTCTTGTGATTAGCCTTTATTACCATGTAGTAATTTTAAAGAATGACAAAAAGAGAACTGAATTAATCATTATCCAGAGTTCCTAAGGTAGGAAAATGTACTGGAATCCAAGTGTTTAATTTGAAATGTGTTGTTTAAATTACTAGGTTGGTCAAAAAGTTCATTTAGTTTTTTTGTTTTTTTTTTTCATACAATGGCTCTAATAGTGCTTAGTTGTCTTTAACTTTGTTAGATTGTATTGTAACAACTGTCATATCAGCGTGCATTTTAAAATAAAACTTATCTAAATTGGTGTATTTGTGCAGTCATTTTAATATTGAAGATAAAAGAATATGCAACATTGTCAGTGTATTATGCTTTATTATTTCAAGAAAGATAAAAATGCATAAAAAAGATTTGTGCAGTATATGGAGAAGGTGCTGTGACTGATCGAACATGTCAAAAGTAGTTTGCAAAGTTTCTTGGTACGACTGACATTTTTGCCAAATAATTCTTTGCTGTGGTGTTGTCTTAAACATTGGAAGATATTTAACAGCACCCCTGGACTCTGTCCACCGAAGCCAATAACGGGAGAGAGCTGACACATGCAAAATATCCAAATCAATAAAGTTATTCGTGAAAATGAAAAAATGTGTCTTTTATTTTATGGAAAAAATTAAATGGACTTTTTGGGCAACCCAATATGTTTTAGACATGTTGTGGTGATATATATGGGTTTAAAATTAAGGTGCATTTTCTTTGTTGTAAGAAGAAGAAAGACAAGTAAATTTGGTTAATTTGACACAGAAGACAATGAGAATAATCAGAATAATGAAGACTATCAACACACACCAAATGAAATGGCATTCTTCTTCCAGAGCATAAATGTAAACCTTGTCCAAAAGAATGGATGTGGCATGAGGACAGCTGTTATAAACTATTTAAAAATTATGACACATGGCAAAATAGTGAAATGACATGTTCTGCTCACAATGCCAGCCTGTTGAAGATTAGGAACAAAAGCATATTGGTAAGGTTTTATGGATCGCTGCTTGGGAGGAAGGAAGTCACTTTTCTCAAGACAGAATAAGGAGGAGTGATGCATGTTGGGGAAGATATGTATTAATCCAGACATGATTTTGGCTTATTCTAGTTGGGGTATGAAGTGACTGAGACTTAGCACACTTATCTCAGATAGCCAAGGTACAGCATATAAAACTCAGCTTAGAACTTTAGCATCAGGAGAATCTGAGAGGCTGGGCAGATGTATAGCAATGGGGCACCAAGAATCAGGTGTGTAAATATTTCCAAATATGAGGATCAATTTGCGGATCACGATTTATGAGCATTTATCTAAAAACAGAAAATCTGGAAGTTATCCCTGAGGTTTACCAATTCTATAACATGTACATAGGAGGATATTCTTTATTTCCACCATTTTGCATTTGTTTAACTAAGAGAGAAAGCCAACACATACTAAAATAAGAAGATAGTTTGAGTAAAATGTAAAAAGCAGAATTAAGATGGAATGACAAAGGCAGATATATTACATGGAGTCCCTGAATCCAAGAAAAAGTGAGTTCTCTGGATGATTTATTTATGTATTTATTTCTCTAAAATCTAATTAGTATCTCCGTTTTCTATTTATTACTCAGCATTTCTGATCTCTCACATAATAGTCACATATTTATTTTTTTTAAGCCAAAAATTCATTTTCTCAAAAAACTCAGCTTCCTTACTCAAGCAACTTTGCCTTCTGTATAAAAAGATAAAAAATCCATCCATAGCTCTTCCTCAAATGACCCATTCACAGGTTTTTACTCAATAAAATGTTATTATGGCTACAAAAATCTCAACTGTTTTTAAACTCTATTTTGTAACCACTCTCATCTCACTTTGCTATGTTTTTCTCCTACTCTCTGTTTCTATTAACATATGCTTACACTGATTAGCTGCCTCTTTGCCCCCAGATTGAATATTTACTGCTCAGTACTTAAATCCTGAAGTTTATGAACTACGTTGACCCTAAATTAAGGTTATGCATGGATTGGTAGATCCTTCTACAGTAACTGATGTATATAAATGCTGGAGGAAATCTTACAGTAAAAAACACTGTCTCAATTTTCTTTAATAACATTGAAAAATAGTATTATAATGTTAGAAAATGTTACCTTCAGACAGTTATTTGTAAGAATTTATATTGTTAGGTAATATACAGAAATGGGAGATGGTTATTTTAATAAACAATCTCTATTTCCCATAGGAATTTATAAAGTCCCAGGAGTTACATAACTATTGGGTAGGATTATCTCCCAGGAAAGCTTACACAAAATACAGAAACTTGGATGAGTCATTTATCTCCTCTGGTTGGTAAGTCTTTAGTTTTCCTTGAACATTTCTAGTCGATCTGAGTAAAGGAATTTTCCTCAGGAGCATTGTAGATTACAATTAAAACTGGCTTCAATTAAAATTGCATACGTAGAGAATTCTTTTCCATAAGTATTCTTATGTATCTAATAATGCAAGAAGTTGTCACAAATGTCTTCTCATTATCTTGACAAGCCGCTAACAAATTTATAGTAGTCAAGTAAGGGAGAATTTTCTGTAAATAGTGTTTTTATCGAAGAGCACTATAGAAGCCAACACAATTTATTGAGTTCTAACATGTACTTGCAGGGATTCATAAGTGAACAAAAGAGTGATTCTGCCCTTAGTTACTCACTATTGGTGGTATGATCAGACTAAATTTAAATATCTGCAGATAAAAAAAGAATAGAACATGGCAATGCTTCAGTCAGAATAACAGAAAATAAATCTTAGCTTTGAAATTTGTGTTATAACTGATGCTTGAAATGGCCATTTTTGAATGGAAATTTTAGAGATAGACTAAAATAGCATTTCTGATAAAGAGAATAAAGTGCACTTGAATGTGTGTATTGCATATAGGCTATATATAAAATAGTTTGTTGTGTAATATATTAAAATGTGATTATAAATGCATGCATAT
The DNA here is from genome assembly GCA_004026765.1 of Micronycteris hirsuta. Classification (NCBI taxonomy): domain Eukaryota; kingdom Metazoa; phylum Chordata; class Mammalia; order Chiroptera; family Phyllostomidae; genus Micronycteris; species Micronycteris hirsuta. The sequence continues at coordinate 9,314 of PVJI01000415.1, forward strand.
GCTGTATTTGTTCAGTATGTAATAGGAAGAAAAACAAGACTTACATAAAAATAATGTCAAAATTTTATCTGCAGTTTACAATATGTTCAATCTGAGAAGCAGATTAGATTAAAGAAAGAAGCCAGAGTGTTGCCTGCTGGATACTGTCACAAGCCCATGAATCTACACACATGTGTGGGTTGAGGACACGTGAGGCAGGAGTGAACTCGGGGCAATTGTGTTGTGGTGCTGCCACACTGACTCTGAGCTCTGAAATTCCTGCACACTCACCACGTTGGCTAGACAGCGTGTAGAAGCTCTGATTGTCTTTTTTGTTTGTTTTGGTTGTGTTTTTCTTCCAATAAAAATAGTAGGTGAAGGAGTATGGGTCGAAAAGACAAGGCAGCTCTGTCTTTGGCAGTTTGCAATGATAGGCCAGAAGAGGCGATACGTATGAACAGAGGATAAGAGAATATATAGTTAAAAAATTTCATTTGGAGTGAAGCACTAAGGATAAAGGTAGTGTGTGTGTCAGAGGAGAGTATAGCTGGAACCTTGTTTTGAAAAAGTAGAATTTCCATGTGTTTATTTATAATTTTTGTTAATGGGAAGATAATCTATAATGGACTAAAGACATAATAGTTGTTTCTAATTATAAAGAAATAATACTAAAATAAAAGTTATATAATAATGTATATACATATATAAAACACCTTATATTTGTATATGATTATATGATTTGTATATTTGTATATAATTACATACATATACATATAATTTCCTTTTGTCTTTTATTCTTAATGTTATTTTGGAGCTTGTTTCTGAAAAGGGGTGTGACCAATGACATTTGTGTTATGTCACCTCAAATAGGAATTTTTACTTTTGACAATTTGATGAACTTATTTATTGACTAATAATCATTACTTATAAGCTCAAGTATTAATACAATTTTTTTCCAAAAGATAATATATTTTCAATTTACAAGTTTGCCTTAATACATAATCCCTAACCACTAACCTTGAATAAGGGGCAGGTAAAATTCAGAATTTCAGAGTAGAATCTCTAAAAACATAGCTAGAGGGATATGTCACTTGAAAATGACATCAACCTTAAGGTATCATGCATTAGGTTAATTCCTGATTTTGGTGATTATGGAAAACATTTGAGGAGGACAGTGTCAAATACTTACTACTGAGGCAGTTACACTAGAGGATCTGATGGAATTGCATTATCTTAAATCATATTAGGTATCAGGGAAGAGAGGTATTATATTTGAAAGAACAGCAAATATTCCAGATGTGGGAAAGGGAAAAATAAGGAAGTTTTTGACATTGTATATGTCAATAAAAATGGGGAGACTCTTGATATTCTCAATGATAATTAAATTTTTTTAGACAACGCAGAACGTAGGAGCAATGATATATTAGAAAAGTAATTTTTGCGTGAATATGCTTCAAATGTTTGACTAGCCAAGTGTAATTCTTTATTTTCTCTTTCAGGTTTACAAGAAACACAAGTGACTTAAGTGATAGAACATATTGTGGATTTATAACAAATATAAAGTATGTTTATTATGCTTCCTGCACTTCCCTAAAGTATTCTGTTTGTGAGAAGTTAGCTAATCAAGTGAAGATTGAGAGTACACTAATGAATGAAGAACCAGATGGAAGGACGTAGTTAGTGTAATTATTTGGCTTAGATACCATCCTCAAGTAAAGGCAGCTTTAAAAAACATATATCTTGTGGGTCACATGAATGGAATAAAGATGCTGTGAAACTAAATTTCTGCCTCTTGCCTAACAATTTACATTTTCACATTTTTTCTTTCTCCTCAGTTTCTAAGTAAAAACCTAAAGTGAAGACTTAAAGTGAAATCATATCATTTAGATATAGTCAGAAAATATTAAGCACCAACACAGTGATTTGGGTGAGAATACTGAAAAGGAAAGTACTTTTTTCTTGTTTTTCCAGGCATAAGGTAAATACCAACCTTGTGGAGAATCAGAAAAAACTGAATCTGGGAATATATAGAAGTGTAGTAAGCCATGACCAATTGGGGTTTATTCTATTAATACAGGCTGATTAGGAGAGAAAGATAGAAAATGGAATTGTCCAATACTTTCCAAAGCAATCTACAGATTCAATGCAATCCCTATCAAAATACCAATGACATATTTCACAGATATAGAACAAATTATTTCATAAACCTATATGGAACCATAAACAACCCGAATAGCCTCAGCAGTTTTGAGAAAGAAGAACAAAGTAGAAGGGAGCCCAATATCTGATATCAAACTATTTTGATTATAAGGCCACTGTAATCAAAACGGTCTGCCACAGGCATAAGAACAGACACGTAGACCAATGGAACAGAATAGAGAGCCCAGAAATGAACCCATGTCAACACAGTCAGTTAATGTTTGACAAAGGGGACAGGGACATAAACTGGAAGAAAAATAGCCTTTTTAGAAAATGGTTTTTGGGAGATCTGGACAAGTACATGCAAAAAAAATGAAACTCAACGACCAACTTACACCATGCACCAGAATATACTGAAGGTGGATAAAAGACTTAAATGTAGGCCGTGACATCATAAAAGTCCTAAAGGAGAACATAGGCAGGAAAATCTCACGCAGCAATATTTTCACTGATATGTTCCCTAGGACACAGGTGGCAAACACAAGGCTCTCAGGCTGAATCCGGCCCTCCACCTTGTTTTATCCGGCCCGGCACCTTATTTCTACCAGGCGGCAGTGCAGAGCTCCTTGCCCCTTAGTTAAGGAGTAGTTACATTCATACAGTCCTAAAATCACATCTGAAGCTTTGAAGGCAACCTCAAGGCTGATGTGGCCCCCCGTGCAAATGGGTTTGACACCCCTGCCCTAGGACAAGGGATATAAAGGAATAAATAAACAAATGGAACTACATCAAAACTAAAAAGCTATTGCACAGCTAAAGAAAACATCAACTGAATGGAAAGGGAACAAGATTTTTTTTAACAGGACTAAATAAACACCAAAAAAACAAAAAGGTAGAAAAATTAGATTTTTAAAATGAGAACACTATTAGAGAGTGAAAATGCAAGTCGTAGCCTTGAAAAAGACATGTGCTGAATTTTTTGATATGCGCTGAATTTTGTAATAATATAACATCCATATCCATATTTATATAGAGCTCATAATAAAGTTGCAATTAACTCCTACAAATCAATAATTAAAAATAACTCTAAATGAGCAGAAAGACTTAAAGAGGTAGTTATCAAAAAGAATATTCAAAGAGCCTAAATACACATAAATGTTACTCAATATCACTGTTAACCAGAAAATAATTTAAAATAAAAATATAGTGGGGTATTCCACAGAATGAGTAGAATTAAAGTCTGGCAATTCTAAAAGTTAGCAAAATATGTAATGCACTGGATTTTCTGTGGTCAAACTATGATCAGTATTCTTAAGTCCAGGAAACACTTTTCCCAGAATCCCTTGATCCCTTTAGGTACTGGTCAGAATTAGGCAATGAAGGGAACTCAGAGAATAACCGGAAGGCAACATTGAAGCAGAGATCATCATTTTCCAAAGGTTGCTCTAGTCAAACGGTAGGGCAGGTGAAAGCTGAAGTGCCTGGTAGACCTCAGGTTATCGTCCCCTCCTTCCCCACATCCAGCTCATCGTGCTGGCTGCTTAGCCTGCCACCCCGCAGCAGCCCTCGGTCTATCCACAGGGGCGTTGGTGCAGTGCTGCTGTGTTCTCGTGGGAGGATTTCTACGGAATTTCACTGTAACCCCAATGTTGTGAATGAACATATTTTTATGTGGGAATGAATGACCCAAGTTTTGAAATACTGCATTTTGAAATGCAAAGCTATTTGCACTTCAAAAGTTGGCTAAGTGAAGTAAGCCAGGCGGTGAGGGACAAATACCATGTGATCTCACATTTAACTGGAACATAATCAACAAAAGCAGAAAGCAAGCAAAACATAACGAGAGACATTGAAAGTAAGAACAGTCTGACAGTGGCGGGAGGGGGGGCAATGGGGAGAAGGGTTTACAGGAGCCACTATGGAGGACATATGGACAGAGCCAAGGGGGAGGAGGGAGGTGGGGGAGGGGGAGGGGGAGGGGAGGGGAGAGGATGCAGATAACTGTAATTGAACAACAATAAAGTAATTATTAAAAAAATAAATAAACATGTAACTTTTAAAAAAAAAAGCTGGCTTTTACCAGCACTAGGCCTGGGGCGAGGTAAGCAAAATTCCTAAAACACCCTAAGATCCTCCTCTGCTTGCCTCCACCTGTCAGTTTCCTGTTAGGTTCAGTTACTCAAAGAGCCTTCGTCAGTACTTGCTCTGCATGATGTATGTTCTCAGTGAGTCACCAAGTAAGGGCGTGTATCACTGGACTGATACAGATTCAAACTCAGTGCCAGTGCTTGCTTTGAGTCCTGTTCTCCAATGTCCCAGGGACACCATATCTACTAGTAGCTGCTACCCATCGAGTGCTCCCACATTTTTGTGGTGGGGTAGGGTTTTAGAAAGTCATCAAGGTCAGGCCATCAGAGTTTATCAGGCCCAAACAGACCAAAATATGATCCTATGAAGGGAGGGCTCTGCACTGGCCACTGGTTGGGCATGCAAGGCAAAAATGGTCCCTGTCCTAAAACCACACAACTCAGTCTATTCCAGATTTTATCAGGAGCCTGATCTCAGGAGGGCAGGGCTGCCAGGATTTGGGAGGATGGGGCTAGTAAATCACTTGTGAGTGGGAGGTGTTGGTCTGGCTTGGGGGGAAAGTAGGGGAGTGGCCCCTGTGCCAGATCCACACAACTTAGTCTGTCCCAGAGTCTGTCTAGGTTTTGGCATGGTGGGGCCACCAGGACCCAGGAGGAGGGGCCACTGGGATACTTGGGCTAGCGAATCTCCTATGAGGAGAAGGTGCTAGTCAGGTTTATGGGAAAGTGAGGTGATGACCACTCACCCCAAAACCACACAGGTCAGTCACTGACACACCCTGAATTTTCCCAGACCTCTCCACTCCACCCAGGCAGCTGGCTCCTCTGCAGGGTAGGCTGAGAGGGAATTTAGAGGGTGGGGCTATTGCTTTCCCCCAGGATGATGCCCTATAGCAGGTAGTGCCCCACCCAAGAGAGGGTGTCTGTGGTGCAGGACAGTGACTCATCACAGGGGTTTTGGTGGCTGTCCCTTAATCTTTCTCCACAAAGACACAAACCTCAGTCTCTCCTCATGGGACTCTAATCTGTTTTGCCCTCCTTCCTCCAGGGTCCAGAAGGCATGGCTGTGAACAAGATTTTGTACTTTGGCCTTCTAAGAGGGTGCCTTTTTTCTAGCAGACTCACATCTCTCCCTGTTGGACAGAATCCCAACGATTTTCAGATGTTATATAACAGCCAGATGTTATGTGGGTGCCTGTTCCAGGCTTTGATGCTCCGGACTGAGGAGCCCAGATTGGAGTTGAGACCTCACACTTACCATGGGGAACATTTGCAGCTGCGACATCCCTCAGGAATCTCAGCCACTGGCCGTGGGAGCAGGACCAGCCCGTTGCACATCTCTGCCCTTCTTAGTAGCGTCGATGTGGCCTCTTTTGGAAATCCTTGGTTGTAAGACCTCCTGAGCTACTCTTCAGTTGGTTGTTCGGGTCACTTGCTCTGTATTTCAGCGGCAATTCCAGATGGCTCTTGGGAGGAAGTGAGTGTAAATTCCACCTGCTCCACCTCCATCTTAGATTTTTCTCATTTTATTCGGTTAGGCCCTTCATCTCTTTTTTTCTTGATGTGTCTAGTTTAAATGTTATCAATTTTGTTTATCCTTTTAAAGAGCAAGCTCTTGGTTTAATTGATCTTTTTTATTGTTTATTAGACTCAATTTAATTTCTTTCTGCTCTGATCTTTATCATTTCCTTCCTATTACTCACATCAGGCTGTATTTGTTTTCCTTTATGTGCAAGGTTAAACTGTTTACTTGCAATTTTCCTCTGTAAGCCTACTGCACAATGCTTAATCTTTCTTGGAAGTCAATACAGTTGTCTTTGTTAATAAGAGTATTTAACAGTTTCTTTACACTGAGCAATACTGTGATTATTTATTAATGAATTAACAGTTTATCCATTTAGAGATACCAACTGAAGCTGTATCATATGGTGGCCACTACACCAGATAATCAGGACGCAGTGAGCCTACTGTCCACTGACTAATCTTGCGCTGATCGCAAGCAGGGCACTGGGCCTCCCTGAGTTTCAACTCTGCAATCTTTAAAATAGGTTACTATAAATATGTATACTACTTTCCCCCTAAAGTTAAAATAATTAGAGTTCAGATCCTATCTTGATGGGTGTGCTCTAAAGAAAGAACTTCCACTTTAAAGTAGATCAGCCTTTTTTTCTTGTCCAATAATATTCTGTTTTAAACTTCTCAGGACTCTCTTTAATCCAGAAAAATAGGAAGTGAAAAAGGAAAAGAAAAACATTTTGTAGAGAATTAGCTCACCTGTGGTTTTCTGGGAGTTCGTAGTGGGCTAAGAGCTACATGCAGTTGTAACAGTGTTTCCACAGGCACTCTGTGATTAACGACTTCATATATGCGGGAATAAATGTACTTGAATTTGTATTTTCACAGGGTCGTCTGCATCTGGATATCCATATGGTTTTTCCACAAATTAAAAAATATATATTTCTGTTTAAAACCTACATTTTTCTCTTAAGACCATTTCTTCAACTTGATGCTTTACTGGAGGAAGTTAGAAAAGGGAGATAAGACATGTGCAGAAGTGACAGTTCTGTTTTTGACACCATTTTTTGCTTGGTTTTTACAAAGGCAGTTCACGCAACTTAGTCCCCGCACACATGAAACACCCAACGACAGCAAGAACAACTTCGGGGTGATAGCACAGCGCACAGCGTGATCAAAGCGTGCCTTCTTTGTTCAGGGATGTCTGAGGAAGTGACCTATGCTACTCTCCAATTTCCAAATCCTTCTAAGAAACTCCAGGAAAGCTGCAGTCTCAAGAGAGCAGGTAAGGTCCTCTATGTAGGATCAGACAAACTTCAACTCCAGGCTGTTAGACTCTTCTGAGACTCAATTATGGAGTGTTAATTCATAGAAAAGTTGCTATGCCAGACCCTAAATTCATCTATCTTATTTAGTTTGCAAGATCATTATAGAGTATAAAAGAAGACTGTAGTCTAAGCTTCTGGAAATCTCGATTCCTGATGTCACCACAATAGCATTTCTTATATTTTTTAGACATTACAGGCTATTAGGGGAAAGAAAAAACAGTAATAGCATGAGAATAATTCTCCAGGATTTTTATTTAACTGCTAAAAGGTATTAAATAGACATATGCTATGGGATTCAAAGGACTATCACACTCTACTCACTGATGTAAACACTTCTTTCTTTCTGAGATGGATTAGACCGAAGCTTCCTTATTTCAACTTAATATAATTCCAGTCCACATAATTGCACTCTGTTGTATTCAGCAATTCGATCCTTAGAAAGTTAGATATAACACTGAAGCAGTAGGAAGATAACTTTTGATAACATCAAGATTATATTTACTGAAGTGTTGTTATTGCAATGGGAATGCACAAGTTTCTTATGCATCCCTGAGATTATTTTTGCTCATTATAATTTTGTATTTATATATTTTAATATCTTTGTATGTTTTTAAGTCCTTTTTTTAATATAAAATTACATTTTCTATAAATACGTGGAATTTTTAATTTGCTAATTTACCCCAAAGTATTTCATATTCAAATGTTGAAGAAAAAGCAGTCCATAGAAACAAATATGATTATAGAATATTAGGCATTGGGTTAGTAGATTATGTTTTAGAGACAAATTTCCCAAATAGAGTCACCTTTCTATGATGGTTGATGAAGGAACTGTATGTATTGAGGCATTACGTCGTCCCCATCCAATTAATATCATAGGCAACTGATCTCAGGAGGTTACAAAACTGGAGAAGCAATTTATGTTCAGTCACATATTTCCCAATATTAAACAATTATTATTAAAATTTTCATAATATTTTTATTGTTTTACACACATTTGGGTAGGTTGCCTGAATTTCATTTTTGTAAAAGGTCACAAAGAGTTTGTGTATTAAAAATAGTATCTGTGTTCAAAATCAATTCAGACATAATGGGGATATCTGAATAGTTAGAAAGTAAAGAGAGAACTAGAACAAAGAGTGATTTTTAAATTTTTTTAAATACTTTTACATTTTCTCCTTGTAAATATAATCATGAAGTGCCAGAATTGGAGCTGAACGGTGCAGCTGAAAAGGGACCGGAGGCAGCTGAGAGCGCAGTTGAGGTGGCAGAGAGCAGAGCCATGAAAGGTAAGAACTACTGGAATAAGTAGAGCCACTGGGTCAAGAGGAAATTTAAAAAGGACATTATGTGAGATGTTGTGGCATAAAAATTATAGACTACTTTTAAAAATAAAAGATAGAAAATTTTTGAGAAATGAAGAAAGGAGGGTAAACACAAGGTGATAAACTCATGCCCTTTATGGGGAACCATTTCTTTTTTTATTGTTTTCTCCATCTACTCCCAGAGTTTTCATATCCTTTTTTGGATTTTTCTTATTTTTATAACATTAAACCTCCTAATTTTTATGATTATATCCTTTTCTTATATTTTATGGGTGATTTTCTTAAATTGTCTTTTAATTTTCCTATCAGAAAATGTGTTCTTAGTGTTATTTTATTTCAACAAATTCTTGTTTTCTAAAGGCTTTTTATAACATTCTATTTTTATGTGTATAGAAAAATCTTATCTTACTTCTCTGATGGTTTTTTAAAATTATATTTTCAAGCCAGCATTATTGAAGTATAATTTAAATACAAAATAATGTTCTCACATTTACTGTATAGTTTATTGTACTTAACAAATATATATCTATATACCACCAAAATTAATATACACAATATATTTGTCATCTTCAAAAGACACTTGTGTGACTTCCAAGTTATCCTCACCACATTATCTACAATCTTAGCTTCAGATAATCATTGACCTGTGTTCTATCATACTGGACTATTCTGCCTAGTCTAGAATTTAATAAAAATGAATTTGATCCCTGGCTGGTGTAGCTCAGTGGATTGAGTGCGGGCTGGGAACCAAAGGGTCCCAGTTCAATTCCCAGTCAGGGCACATGCCTGGGTTGTAGGCCAGGTCCCCAGTGAGGGCCATGTGAGAGGCAACCATACATTGCTGTATCTCTTCCTCTCTTTCTCCCTCCCTTCCCCTCTCTCTAAAAATAAATAAATAAAATCTTTTTAAAAATGAATTTGAATAATATATACTCTTCATAACAATCTTCTTTCATTAGCATATTTTAAAAATTTTTCAAGTATATTTTATTAATTATGCTATTGCGGTTGCCCCATTTCCTTTCTCCCCTTTCTCGCCCTCCATCCTGCACCCTGCACCTCTCCCTTCAGCATTCCTCCATCCTTAGATCATGTCCATGGGTCATATATATAAATTGTTTAGCTTCTCAATTTCTTATACTATTCTTAACCTTCCCCTATTTTGTAACAATTATGCTTCTTATTCCCTGTACCTTTTCCCCCATTCTCACCCCACCCCCTCCCTGCTGATAACCTTCCATGTAATCTCTGTTTCTGTGATTCTGTTCCTGTTCTAGTTGTTTGTTTAATTTGTTTTTGTTTTTGGTTTTAGCTTCAGTTGTTGATTGTTGTGAGTTTGTTGTCATTTTACTGTTCATAGTTTTAATCTTCCTCTTTTTCTTAGATATGTCCCTTTGACATTTCATATAATAAGGGCTTGGTGATGATGACCTCCTTTAACTTTACCTTACCTGGAAAGCACTTTATCTGCCCTTCCATTCTAAATGATAACTTTGCTGGACAGGGTAATCTTGGATTTCAATCTTTGCTTTTCTTGTCTTTGAATACTTCTTTCCAGCTCCTCCTGTCTGTAAGGTTTCTTTTGAGAAATCAGCTGACAGCCTCATGGGAACTCCTTTGTAAGTAACTCTCTTCTTTTCTCTTGCTGCTTTTAAGATTCTCTCATCTTTAATCTTGGCTAATTTAATTATGATGTGTCTTTGTGTGCTCCTCCTTGGGTCCAGCTTCTTTGGGTCGCTGATCTTACTGGACTTGCATGTTTATTTCCGTCACCAGATTGGGGAAGTTTTTTTTTCATTATATTTTCAAGTAAGTTTTCAATTTCTTGCTCTTCCTCTTCTCCTTCTGGTACCCCTATGATTCATTTTTTGGAACATTTAAAGTTGTCCCAGAGGTTCCTAAGCCTCTCCTCATTTTTTCGAATTTTTGTTTCTTCATTCTGTTCCTATTGAATGTTTATTTTTCCTTTTGTTCCATATCATTGATGTGAGTTCTGGTTTCCTTCCTTTCACTGTTGGTTTCCTTTATATAATTTTATTTATTTCACTTTGTGTAGCCTTCACTTCTTACTTTATTTTGTGGCTGTACTTAATCATTTCTGTGATCATTCTAATTACCAATGTTTTGAACTCTGCATCTGATAGGTTGGCTATCTCCTCATTGCTTAGTTCTATTTCTGGAGTTTTGATCAGTTCTTTCATTTGGGCCATATTTCTTTGTCTTGGTGAGCCTGTTGCATTGTAAGGGGCAGAGCTTTAAGTATTCACTACAGCGGGGCAATCACTTCACTGTGTAGTGGTGCAGTCTGGATGAATGTTTCTTCTTTAACTCATTGGTTGTCAGACTTCCATGTAGTTCAATTTTCTGGCAGTTCTGGTTGTTTCTGTTTTTAAATTGATTGTTGTCTTTCTTTTGGTTGTGCAAGGAAGCAAAGCATATCTACCTATGCCTCAATCTTGGCTGGAAGTCCTCATTAGCATAGTGTTTTTGAGATTCATCCATGTTGTGCAGATCAGTAGTTAATTCCTTTTCATTTCTGAGTAGTAGTCCATTGCATAGATACACCACAATATTTATCTATTCACCTGTAGGTAAATATTATAGTTACTTCTAGTTTGGGGCTAGTATAAATAAAGCTTCTTTTATGTGCATGTCTTTTTGTAGACATATTTTTTAGAAATTATATTAAGTAACTATCTACCTAGGAGTAGAATTTTAGACTTGATTGGAGTATCTTTAACTTTATAAGAAATTGTCAAAACCATTTTCCACATTTACACTTCTACCAGGAAGTATATTTACAGAAATTTTGAAATTTCCTTCTTGTGTTACCTCTGCTTTTTCTAAGTTGCTCATCTGTGTTTTATTTTTTCCTCAGTCTTTCATGTTGTCAGCTTTCTTCAAATATCTGGTGATCCTCGGTTGCCTGTACCCATTAAAGAGTGTGATAAGAAATCAATTTTGTTGGTCCCGTGTGTATATGTGATTGGCTTATTGAATATAGCTTTCATAGACTGGGGCAATTCACTGAAAAACTCCATTGGCAATGTTGGTAGGTTTTTTTCACTGTCTTTGGCCAGTTAATTGCTCTGGAGATGAATCCTCCAATACACTGCCCCTGGTAGTCTCCTAGGAGAATGGACGAGAGAGGGTAACTCAGTTTTATGGAGTGGAGGAAAAAATACAGGCTGAGGGAAGTCTGCTTGTATTTTACACGGATGCTTAGGAACATTTTAAGTTTTCAGGTCACTTATACCTCCACATGAAAAGTACCAGATATCAATTCCTGGAGCTTTTTGGGTTCTTAATGAGAATTTGCTTGCTTCTTTTGTTTCCTCAATTCTGACTTTGATTCAGTTTCTAAGGGCCCACTAAGTTACTAGTCTACCTTTCAAAAGTTCATTTCTTTGGTTTTCTTCCTCTTTTTGATCATAAATCAATGCCTTCTTTAACCCTCTTTCTATATTTTATTGGAGTTTTTATAGGAAACCAAGGGAGAAGAATGAGATCTATGTATAACAATTAATTCCAAACCGATCAATCAACATTTCGGTCAACTCAAATGCACTTTTATACTTCCTTTTTTCCTCATTTTCTATTTTCAAATACCTCCCCTGAATGGAGCTAGCATAGACAGAGCATTGAAGGTATGTACAGTATATATCCAAAACTCTCATAAGATTCCAATGAGAAGAAGGGATAATGGATTTGTTTATTTCTGTGTAAGTTAAGAGATTCCCAGAAAAGAAAAGGGCCTAGTCTCTTGATATTATTGAACTCCAGATAGGAAAGGTGGTGCCAGTCTTCTTGTGTAGTCTCAAGAGGACTTACTTGTCTTTGTGGTCTCAGAAGATTAGTATCCAAACTGAACAGGCATACAGAACCAGTCCTCTGTAATTCTAAACCATAGAGAATGCTAGTCTTTGCATCTGAGAAAATACCGCACCAGCGTTTTTTTTTCATGGAACATAGAATTAACAGCTTATCATCTGGTATTCCATTGACACATAGTGAAAGAAACATATGCTTTCCATCACACATAGGTTTAATGGTTCTCAAAGTACTCCAAAGCTTATTGTCAAACATAGAGTAAATAAAATTAAGATAAAACAATGAAAAATAGCTACTGATTTTAGGGGACTCAGAGGCCACAGGAGAAAGAAAAAGCCAAAGACTCCAAGCAATCCCTGGAAGAGAAAGACAAGCACAATAAACACACAACATAATAACATCATTTAAGATATTAGGTTATAGCTTCACAAAAATTTAAATTGAAATAACACGACTTTCACTGTAATAAATTTAGTGGATGAATTGAAAGAAAAAGTGAAGATCATTAAGGTTCTGTGCATGTCCTGGAAGATCCTATGGAAGAAATTATTCAAACTTAAAAAGATATTAAAATCATGATAGACTTGAGTAATAAAGCCAAGTGATTTAATAGGTAAATACTAAGATTCCATAAAGAGCAAAAATAACAGATATAAACAAGGGAATGATTAAAGGACAATCAGATAACTTCTAATACTGAGTAAAAATATTACCGTTTACTCATCTGGAATTCAGAAAATATATAATTCATCCATTCTAATAAAATAGAAAATCATCATACACTTCAAGTGAGAAACATACTCAAGAAATTTTCTAGATACAGAAGAATTAATAAGGGGAACTTTAAGGGAATGTAAAAAGGTAATAGCTGATGATAGGATGTTTAAAATAAAAATTACAATAATAAGTGTTAAATTATTTTTGCAATGAAATAAATGTATTTCCAAGAGAGAGTCTATAATAGTCTAGGACAAATTTTACTAAATTATTACATTAAAACCTAAGGTCAGGAAGAGAAAAGGTGAGGAAGTAAAGATGATATAAAAGCTCAGGTTGGGCAGTGGGATTGATAATTATATATAATATTATGTTATTGTAACTCAAGAACTGTAAATTATTAGAGCACTTTGGTGGAGGGAGTAAGGTTGTTGTCTAAAGGCTAGTAACTAGTAGAAGAAGAAAGATATACAAGTAGAACTTCTCAAGTACTAAGAAAAAGTCAAAAAATGATTAAGCCTAGATTAAATCAGGAAAACACATGTTAAGTAATGATCAAATTTATAATTCATGAAGTGAATCTAAAAACCATAAACCCATATGCACCAAAAAATGAGGTAAATATATAAAATAAAAATTATAAGAGGAGATTTTATTTGAAGTAAATTTAACTCAAAGTTTTTTATATACTACTTTTTTTACTATAGAATACCTAACAAAAATCTGATAAATATGAATCAAGTGATTCAATAATTAAATTATTACACTTACTTAATAGATATAAATACACATATTTTATATAATTTTAAATTCTTCAGGTAGTGTATCTTTAGAACAAAGACTAATTTATTTTTTTAAAACCTACTATATGTTAGTCAACTATCAGATACTGAGTTCAAAGCATTGGTTATCAGGAAGTTCAATAAGTTCACACAGAATTACCAGAAACTACAGGGAAGCTACGATGAACTCACTGCAAACTATATCAACATAAAAAAGGAAATAGAAACTATTAACAAGAGCCAAGAGGAAATGAAGAATACAATTTCTGAGCTAAAGAACACAGTAGAAGGAATGAAAAGCAGGTTCGATGAAGCAGAGGATTGGATCAGTGAGCTGGAGGACAAGGTAGAAAAAAACACCCAGAAAGAGCAAGAAAAGGAAAAGAGGCTCAGAAATAATGGAGATGGATTAAGGGAAATGCAGGACAACATGAAACATAATAATATCTTTATAATAGGGATACCAGAAGGAGAAGAAGAAGAGCGAGGGATAGAAAATCTGGTTGAAAAAATAATGATGGGAAACTTCCCTAATCTGATGAGAGAAAAAGTCACAAAAATCCAGGAAACATAGAGAGTCCCAATCAAGAGGAACCCAAAGAGGCCCACTTCAAGATACATCATAATTAAAATGGCAAAATTCCAAGACAAAAACAGAATCTTAAAGGCAGCAAGGGAGAAACAGGAAGTAACATACAAGGGAGTCCCAATAAGGTTAGCAGCTGACTTCTCAATGGAGACACCCCAAGCCAGAAGATAGTGGCAAGAAATATTCCAAGTAATGAGAACCAGAAGCCTGCAACCAAGGCTACTTACCCAGCAAGGCTCTCAATCAAGATAGAAGGCCAAATAAGGAGCTTCCCAGACAAAAGAAGTCTAAAAGAATACATCTCCACCAAACCAGCTTTGCAAGAAATGCTAAAGGGACTGCTCTAAGGAAAGAAAGGAAAAGAGAGAGAGAGGAACACAGACACAAAAACAGCAATGAATAAGTACCTATCAATAATAACCTTAAATGTAAATGGATTAAATGCTCCAATCAAAAGACATAGAAGAGCTGAATGGATAAGAAAGCATGACCCACAGATATGCTGCCTACAAGAGACCCACCTCAGGACAAAAGACATACACAAACTGGAAGTGAAGTCCTGGAAACAGGTTTTCCAAGCAAATGGACAGGAAAAAAGACCCGGGGTAGCAATGCTCATATCAGACAAAACAGACTTCAAAAAGAGGGCCATAAAGAGAGATCCAGAAGGACACTTCATAATACTCAAAGGAAGAATCCACCAAGAAGACATAAACATTGCAAATATATATGCACCCAACATAGGAGCACCCAAATACATAAAGAAAATCTTAGAGGACTTCAAGAAAGATATTGACAGCAACACAATTATAGTAGGGGATTCCAACACTCCATTATCAAAAATAGACAGGTCTTCCAAACAAAATATCAACAAAGATATTGTGACATTGAACAATACTCTAGATGAAGTGGACTTAACAGATATATACAGAGCCCTTCACCCCAAAGAAGCTAAATATACATTCTTTTCAAATGTACATGGAACATTTTCAAAGACAGACCATATGCTAGGACACAAAACAAGCCTCAACAAATTCAAGAAAATTGAAATCATATCAAGTATTTTCTCTGACCACAAGGAACTGAAATTAGAAAACAACCCCAAGGAAAAACCCCCAAACAATCAAAATCATGGAGATTGAATAGCATGCTATTAAACAATGAATGGGTCAAGAATGAGATTAGGGAAGAAATAAAAAAAATTCTCGAAACAAATGAAAATAAACTTACAACAACCTAAAACTTATGGGACACAGTGAAGGCAGTCCTGAGAGGGAAGTTCATAGCGATACAGGCCTATCTAAAAAAGATAGAAACATTTCAAGCAAATAACCTAACCCTACACCTACAAGAACTCGAGGAACAACTGCAAAGACAGCCCAGAGCAAGTAGAAGGAAGGAAATAACCAAGATCAGAGCATAATTAAATGACATAGAGACTAAAAGCACAATTATAAGGATCAATGAATCCAGGAGCTGGTTCTTTGAAAATAGAAACAAAATCGACAAGCCTTTAAGCAGGCTCATCAAAAAAAAAAAAGGGAGAGGGCCCAAATTAACACAATCAGAAATGAAAGAGGAGAGATTGCAACTGATGCCACAGAAATGCAAAGGATTGTAAGAAACTACTATGAAAAACTGTATGCCAAGAAATTTGAAAACCTAGGTGAAATGGACAAATTTATAGAAAAATCTAATCTTCCAAAACTCAATGAAGAAGAATCAGAAAGCCTGAACTGACTAATAACAGCAGGCGAAATTGAAGCAGCAATCAAAAAACTCCCGACACACAAAAGCCCTGGACCAGATGGTTTCACAGGAGAATTCTACAAAGCACTTAAGGAAGAGCTAACCTCTATCTTTCAGAGACTATTTCAAAAAATCCAAAATGATGGAAGGCTCCCAAACTCTTTTTATGAAGACAGCATCATCCTAATCCCCAAGACACATAAAGACACAGCAAAGAAAGAAAACTTCAGGCCAATATTGCTGATGAACATAGACCCTAAAATCCTCAACAAAGTACTGGCAAACCGCATCCAGCAATACATTAAGAAGATCATATACCATGACCAAGTGAGATTCATCCCAGAGATGCAAGGATGGTACAATATTCACAAATCAATAAACATAATACATCACATAAACAAAAGCAAAGACAAAAATCACATGATCGTATCAATAGAAGTGGAAAAATCATTCAATACGGTACAGAACCCATTTATGATAAAAAACACTCAGCAAAGTGGGAATAGAAGGAGCATTCCTCAACATAATAAGGCTATATATGAGAGACCTACAGCCAACATCATACTCAATGGGCAAAAACTAAAATCTTTCCCACTAAGATCAGGAACAAGACAAGGTTGTCCACTATCACCACTTCTATTCAACATAGTATTGGAAGTTTTAGCTACAGCAATCAGACAAGAAAAGGAAAGAAAAGGCATCCAAATAGGAAAGGAGGAAACACAACTGTCATTGTTTGCAGATGACATAATAGTGTACATAGAAGATCCTATAGACAGCGCCAAAAAACTACTCGACCTAATAAATGAATTTGGCAAAACAGCAGGATACAAAGTCAATATCCAGAAATCAAAGGCATTTCTGTATACCAACAATGAAACATCAGAAGCAGAAATCAGGGAAAAAATTCCATCTGATATAGCAATGAAAAAAAATTAAATACCTAGGAATAAACCTAACCAAGGAAGTAAAAGACCTGTATTCAAAAACCAACACAACACTGAAGAAAGAAATCATGGAAGACACCAACAATTGGAAACATATACCGTGCTCATGGATCAGAAGAATAGACATCATCGAAATGTCCATACTACCCAAAGCAATTTATAGATTCAACGCAATCCCTATCAAAGTAACAATGGCATATTTCAAAGATACAGAACAAACACTTCAAAAACTTATATGGAACCATAAACAACCCTGAATATCTGCTGCAAATTTGAGAAAGAAGAGCAAAGTAGGAGGGATCACAATACCTGATATCAAACTGTATTACAAGGCCACTGTAATCAAACAGCATGGTACTGGCATAAAAATAGACAGATAGACTAATGGAACAGAATAGAGAGCCCAGAAATAAACCCAAGTCTCAATGGTCAATTAATCTTTGACAAAGGGAACAGCAGTATAAAATGGAATAAAAATAGCCTCTTCAACAAATGATGTTGGGAAATCTGGACAGCTACACGCAAAAAAATGAAACTTGAGCACCAACTTACACCATACACACACAAAAAATTCAAGGTGGATAAAAGACTTAAATATAAGTCGTGACACCATAAAAGTCCTAGATGAAAACATCAGTAGGAAAATCTTGGACATTCCACGCAGCAACATCTTCACTGATATGTCCCCTAGAGCAAGGGACATAAAGGAAAGAATAAATAAATGGGAAATCATCTAAATAAAAAGCTTCTGCACGGCTAAAAAAACAGTATTAAAATAAAAGTGAACCAACTGTATGGGAAAACATATTTGCCAATGATACCTCAGAAAAGGGTTTGATCTCCAACATATATAAAGAACTCATATGACTCCACTCCAGGAAGACAAAAAACCCAATTAAAAATGGGCAAAAGACTTGAACAGACACTTCTCCAAGGAAGGCATACAAACAGCCCAGACATATGAAAAGATGCTCAGCATCACTAGCCCTCAGAGAGATGCAAATTAAAACCACAATGGGATACCACCTCACACCAGTCAGAATGGCCATCAAAAACAAAGCAACAGGTAGGTGTTGGAGAGGCTGTGGGGAAAAGGAAACCCTAGTGCACAGTTGGTGGGAATGGAGACTGGTGCAGCCGCTGTGGAAAACAGTATGGAATTTCCTCAGAAAACTAAAAATGGAACTGCATTTTGACCTAGCAATTCCACTGCTGAGATTATACCCTAATAGCCCTGAAACTCCAATCCAAAAGAACCTATGCACCCCAATGTTCATAGTAGCACAATTTACAATAGCCACATGCTGGAAGCAACCTAAGTGCTCATTAGAAAATGAGTGGATCAAGAAACTATGGTACATTTACACAATGGAATTCTAAGCAGCAGAGAGAAAGAAAGAGTTTATACCCTTTTTAACAGCATGGATGGAACTAGAGAACATTATGCTAAGCGAAATAAGCCAGGTGGTGAGGGACAAATATCATATGATCTCATCTTTACTTGAAACATAATCAACAAAAGAACAAAGCAAGCAAAATATAACCAGAGACATTGAAATTAAGAACAATCTGCCCGGCTGGTGTAGCTCAGTGGCTCGAGCACGGGCTGGGAACCAGAGGGTCCCGGCTCTATTCCCAGTAGGGGCACATGCCTGGGTTGCGGGCCAGGTCCCCAGTCAGGCCATGTGAGAGGCAACCATACATTGCTCTTTCTCTCTCCCTTCTCCTCTCTCTGAAAATAAATAAATAAAATCTTTAAAACAAATTATAAAAAAAAAGAACAATCTAACAATAGGCAGAGGGGAAGGGGGAAGGCAGTGTGAGGAGAAGTGTTTTTAGGAAATACAATAAAGGACACACAAACAAAACTAAGTGGGAGGGTGGAAGCAAGGGAGGAAACTGGGTTTGGATGGGGTGAGGGGGAGCGGAGGGGAGAAAATGCAGACAACTGTAATTGAAGAACAATAAAGTATTAAAAAACCTACTAAATATTAAAATGTTAGAAATTAATAGACCTCTATCTTTTTATTATAATACAATAAAAAGAGTAATAATATTAGAATAATCTAAATAATCTTAAATACTTGGGAAAAGATATATTTCAAATAATATATATACATATATATATATATTTTTTTTTTAAGGTTGCTCAGAACATGGTTTTTTTTCACGGTTAATCCAAAGGTGTCCTAAGACGGTCATCACAGCAATATTTCAAATAATATTTTGATTAAAAAACAAAACAAATGTAATTACAGATATTTAAAATGTAACACAAAAAATATTTTTGAAAACAGCTAAAGTTATCAAAGAGAAAGATTTATCACGTCAAATATTTCATTGTCAGAGAAGAAAGAATAGCCAAACTTAATAAATATTTTTACTTATATATGTTTTATTTTTTAATTTTATTTTTATTTATACTCTTAACAGTTTCCGCTTTCTCTCCCTTTGCCCACTTCCAATCCCCACATTGTTGTCCATGTCCATGGGACATACATAATTGTTCTTTGGTTAATCCCTTCACCGTCTTTCATCCCATCCTCCTCCCATCCCCCTACTTCCTGTTGCTCTTTTGTTTGTTAGTATATTGTGTTCATTAGATTCCATGTATAAGTGAAATATGTGGTATTTTTCTTTCACTGACTGGCTTAATTCACTTACATAATTTTCTGGATGGAGCTGGAGAATATTAATACATATTTTTAAAAAGGTAAAATAAATTGAGAGAATCAATGAATTTAAAAGTTTAAGTTAAAGATAGAATAATTTTGAAGACAGACTATAATCTGAAGACTGGTTTCATTTAAAGGAACCCAATACCAAAATAAGGAAAAATAACAAAAGCAAAATCATCAGATATTGGGAATAGTTTTAAAATATAGACATAAACTGGGAGAGAATAAATACATATGATTCTAGTCTATGCAAATTATGGCAATGAATTTGAAAATCTAAAGGAAATAGATGGTTTCCTAGGAAGCTGATATTAAAGAGAACCCTGAAAAGATCAATCCTCAGAGAATGGGTAGGAAATTGGATTAAGTAATACATTTCACTACTAGTGTGGAAAAGTAAGGAAGAATATCCTATAGGTGGTCAACACTGATTATGTGCAGATGGAAAGATAGGTCAAGGAAAGTAAGACTAGTAAAATGGAGTGGGGGTAAGACCGATAAATTATAAACCAGACAGTCTGTATAAAAATACTCAGAATATGACTATAATTGCATTGATGTAAAATTGTGTTTTTAGTGTTCGATATGAATCTAGAGACTTCCCATAAATGAGGACTGCTTGACTTTGCAAATTATTTTTTTCATTAAAATAAAATAGTTAAATGGTCCTATACACTGAGGTGCAGAGGAGGTTGGGGGAAAAGGGAGTAGCATAAAGTGTGTTTTTCATCTCATTCTTCTGAATTTGTGCTTCCTCATAGGACATTCTAATCCGTGGAAAGTGTGGGGCATTGTGGCTTTCATTGTGCTGATGCTGAACTTGGCAGTGATGGCTGGACTGGGAACCCTGATATTAATGGGTAAGTTTCCCCTTTTATCTGAGCCTGTTCCTTCATTTTATCATGCACATGGCATAATTCTGATATTATGTCACTTAGTATTTTAAGTACTAATGTTTTCTCAAGCTCTTCACACACGGTCTCATTTAGTCTTCACCCTAACCATAACCTATAGGTACGTTTTTTCTCAATTGCCAGTTCAGAGCGTCCAAAGTACATTTTAAATTCTGTGTGATTAATAAGAGATCAGTGGAAAATCTTTGATCATATATCTATCATTTTATTTTACACTTTATAGTTTTAATACTCCTTTGCCTTTCATGTTTCTATTGTTTGCTATATTGATCATGTTTTCTTCTTTTCCTCAACTACTTCCACAAACCCTGCCATAATGTGTTTCTTTAAATATCCATTAATTATTTATTTGATAATTAAAAGACATTTTTGAACATTCCACATTTGGGGATGTGTCTGCCCAAGCCTGGATGCTGGTGGGAAGTCCCCTTCCCCGTTCATTCCTTCATACAACAGTAAGTAGAAAGGCATCCTGAGGAAATAGAAAACGATTATCACTATAATTGCTAATATTTCCTGAATGCTCATCCTGGTGATCTTTATCTCATTCAATACTTATAGAACTTAAATTAAAAATTAAAGTTTCCATTAATTTGCAGGGCTTCCAGGTAGCTAACATCTGTCTATCAAGAAAAACCAGGTTATGTTGTAATAATTCACAGAGTGGGTAGCTTATGAAGCTTTCTGGATCTTCTCAAGTTTTTTTTTTAAGATTTTATTTATTTTTAGAGAAAGGGGAAGGTAGGGAGAGAGGGAGAGAAACATCAATGGGTGGTTGCCTCTTGGGTGTCCCCTACAGGGGACCTGGCCTACAAGACAGTCATGTGCTCTGACTGGGAATTGAACTGGTAACCCTTTGGTTCACAGGCTAGCGCTCAATCCACTGAGCCACATCAACCAAAGATGAATCTTCTGAAGTTCTTAGAGACATGATCCCTGTCTTTTGAATTTTTTGTTTAATTCTGAGGCATGTGCTTACAAACTCTCCTTAAATTATGGTTATAACTTTTCAAGAAACTAAAATTCACAATACCTGGGCTCAGTAATATAATGAATTATGCTGTCTTTTATTTTGAAATTTCTGCTTCATGTAGATTTTTTCTGTTTTGCATTTAAACTTATTTGGGCATTTCATTAAACAAGGAAATAGTACACCATTGAGTAACTTAAATCATTTTTATCTCAATTAATTTTAATCTTAAATGTATGTAAGGTTGGTGTTCTACATGTATGTAGCTATCTTTTAATATAGTTTTCTATTAAATCATTAAAAAGCTACTATGATATTAATATCATTTATTGCAAAATTTTTTGTTAAAGTCTAATCTCTCTCCATGAATTATAGATTACCAAAAACTCTTCTTCAGCAATGGAACAACATATGACAGGCAGCAAAGCATAACAGAACAGTTGGAGAGAAATATAACATTATGCCTGGATATGTACAAAAATATCTCAAGTGAGCGCATTTTTTTCAAAAATATGTTAGAAAACATATTTAAAAAGTTGAAAGAGTGTACCCCAAAATACCTCGAGAGCTTAAAGCAGAAGGAAAATGGTGAGTGAAATCATCTCTCTGTTTCATATAGTCTCATCCATAATCTAGGGTTCTCTATTTTCCCCCAGCCTTTTCACTGGGTCCAAAATCTTGAAATATTTCCGAAATTTAAAAAAACATGGAAATATGCTAGCAGTTTATAAATTCTTCTATAAAAAATACTTTATGTCTTTCTGGATTAAGTTTCTTCATATATTATTTAATGATTACTTTTATCAAACTAATTTCTTCCCTCCCCCTTTCTCTCACTCTCTCTTGTTAAATTTAGTTCTCTTAAATCGTTTCTTTCTTCTTTTTTCCTTAAATTAAACTCCCATTTTAATGGAATTTTGTTGGGTATATAGGGAATAAATGTTCTGCATATTTACATGTCTGAGAAGGTCTTTATTTTGGCTAGATATAAAATTAAAAATTAGTTTCTTTGAGGATGTTGAAAAGATTGCATCATTGTCTCTAGCAAACAATGTTTTTAATAACTCTGTTTCCAATGTGGTTTTCATTCCATAAAAATGACCTGATTTTAGCTTTTAAATGTTTTCTTCAAATTTTAGGAGTTGAAATTTTAGGATGTTTTGGGTATGACTACTTTTTAACCATTTATTTGGGGTGCACTTTGTGGGCCTTCTCAGTCTGAAAGTTTATGCCAAATTTAGGGAAAATATGTGCTATTACTAATAAGTTTGTTTTCTACTTTGCTTCATGACATCCTTTGTTTTCATGACATCTCTGCTTCAAATGTTAAGATTTTCAAATTATCATCTCCTTTTGGTTTTAGACTGTGGGAGATTTTCTGAACTTTACTTATCGATCTTTATATTGATTATTATTTTGACAATTATATTTTTTAACCTGATAAAATCTTATGTGATTCTTGAGAGTTGTTTTTTGTAGCATCTTGTTCTTACTTTTGGAATCATCTAAGTATATTAATTAGAGGAGTCATTTAAAATATGACTCTTGTCTTTCCTAAATTTTTTTGGGGGGTGGGTATAGACAGGGTTTTTTTTCTTTTTCTTTTATAATGGGAATTCTCTTTTATATGCTGGTGCTCTAATATATGTTATAATTCTTGCTTCTCTGTTCACATTTAAGAAAGAAAGGGATGGTTGGCTTGGGTTGACACTATCGCTATTAAAACAGGATAGGTTTTCTGTTAGATTTCTCTGGAGGTGAGAAATCTACCTAGATATTTTCAGAGTGGAAACCGGGGTGGAATGTATGAACAGAAAACTTCCCAGATGAAGATGGTTATAAAGTATGGCACTAACAATCAGTAGAAACTTAAGCTTTGCTAGATAGTTTATTCAGTTTCTTCAGAGAGGAACAACATCGATCCCCTTGCTGAAAATCCTATACCCTCTCATTAATTTGTCTTCCTTTCACTCTCTGCTCTTTCCTTTCTTATCTTGTTTCATCATTAAAAAAAATTGTCAAGCACTTGGGAGGAGACCCTGATAATATACAGTTTTCAGCATAACAGTTTAATAATTCTTCATCTTGAAGATCTTATGATATGATAGGAAAAGCAGAAGAGTAAACAGATAACTATAATTCAGTGTAAGAAATGCACATAATCATAAATATACAATGCCAAAAAAAACAATATAGTTGGAGGGGATAGTCAAGACTGGATGAGGGTACAATATTCAATGCTGGGAGTTAAAGCATTTTAAATAAAAGTGATGGGCAATAGTCTGACACTCTCAGGAAAAGTTCAAGGTGTTCAAAATATATGTGGACTGATAAGGAATAAAATTAGAATGTCATTAAGGTTCATGGAAATAATGTGGAGGGTAGAATTTTAACCTGAAAGCAATGGCAAAACACTAGTTTAAAGCAACATCACTGGAAACAGCGAAGTGATGAGGTTTCTGTAGAAAATTTAACATAATAGAGATGGACTAGGGTCTTGTTGCAACAATCCAAACACCTTGAAGTCTTCTCTGAGTGCTTTTAATAATCCCTTCCTCATTTTTTTTCCTCCGTATCTATGATTCTTCTATCTCAGATGGTTTCAGATCCATATCCTATTTAACTTCATATCATATTCTCTTCCTTCTCTCATATGTTAAACACTCATCTCATTTAATGCATAAGCTTTGTTAATCATTTCAATATATAATGCAGATGCTTGGAAATTCTGATATATATATTTATGGATTGTATATCTCTGCATACATATTATGCATGTGTGTGTACCAGTGTCAAAGACATTCCTTGTTTGCTTTTCAGACCCCAGATGTTGCTCATGCTCAAAGGCAGTCAAATGTCAGAACCAGAGCAAAAAGGATTCCTCCTCCCTGAGATGTGACAGTGCAATATTTGGGAATAGAACTCAGGTCTGTGTCATGGTTTGTAGTCTGTCCACAGAAATATTTTTGTATTGTTAAGGTGTAGGTAGAACAAATATTAATCCTTGGCTGTTACTAATAAATGGCTTTTATGCCTTTTATGAGTAATGCTTCCCTCTCAGGGGAGTCATTGGAGAATTCCTATGTCACAAGTTCAAATAACAAGAATATACAATTATTAGAGTAACCAGTCCATGACACATATCACAACAGGTAAGTTATTGAAATATATATATATATATATAGAGAGAGAGAGAGAAATTTTCATATATATATATATATATATGAAAAATTACAGTTTTGACTATAGTCCACTTGGTACAATCATATAAATAATCTATTTTATTTTCACATGTTACAACCCTACTTAGTGTCATTAAAGTTAAAATACAAAGAAATCAGATAAAGTTACTGCAATGTTCATGATTATTTTGCTGTTATTGTTTTTATTAATATTTGAGTGAAAAAATGCCAAATTCTTAACTGTGGAATGCTCAAACTCTTACTATCCAGCAATATCTAATTGTTTAATTTGCTGGAGTAACATGCTCCAACCCAACAGATCTTGTTATCATCATTAACTGGAATGAGTTTCATGTTTCTGTGATTTTTGCCCTTTATGACTTTATTACCTGACCTATTATTTTGTCCCTTTTGAACTTGAATAATCCAACTCAATTTTCAAGTGGCAAATTTGTTGCTTCTTTGCAAATATTGTTGTCAATTCGAGGCTTTTCTTTTCATCATTATATTTTTAGTCAATAGCTTTGAATGTGTTCTGCTAGATTTTAGCTTCTTAAAGATAGAAAATGTGTCTTATTCATTATTGTATATACATTTGTGATACTGAGAACACTTTAAACCTAGCTGAAGTATATACAAGATTTCTTCAAATGCTTGATTTTAAAAAAAATGGGCTCTTCTTTCTATAAGAAAAGGCATACTTAGACTGTCAAAGGAAAGACTTTTCATTGGTTTAACATATTACTTTGATAATTTATTAAGGATAGAAACATGTCAATCAGAGAAAAAATTGAAAAATAAGGAGTTGAGAAAAATTAAGAGCTAGAATTTAGAAGGTTGTAGAAGCTGAGCCCAACTGCTCGTGCCACCAGCACAGATTGTTGGCTGATCATCTGACAAGTGACCTGAACAATCAACATAATCTCAACTGATATGAATTTTTGAAGCCAAGGAGTACAGATGACACTTTGCACCAACTGCATGTATACAGCAGCAGAAAAGATGTGGTGGGAGGTTTGATTCTCAGTCAGCCAGCCGGTGAGAAAAAGCCACCAAAGAATGACCCAACAACAACCAAAACTCAATTACAACAAAGGAACCCACATAAACAGCATAAAGGGGATCCTTAGAGCATCCATCTCAGGGGATCAAGACTGCACCACTGAGTCCTACAGGTCTCCTTCCACAGAAGGCCACCCCATGAAGACAGGGAGTCAAAGTAGACCAATCTAATCTAAAGAATAGAAACAAAGAAAAAGAGTCACCTAAAATGGGGAGACAAAGAAACAAGCCCCGATCAAAGGAAAGGAGGAATCTCCAGAAAGAATGCTAAATGAAATTGAGGCAAACAATCTATCAGACATAGAATTCAAAATAATGGTTATAAAGATGCTCAAGGAACACAGTGAGCACAAGGAACTCTGTGGAAACTACAAGGAACTTACTGGGAACTAGATCAGCATGAAAAAGGACATAGAAACTATGAATAAGAGCCAGGAGGAAATGAAGAATACAGTATCTGAAATGAAGAATACACTAGAATGAATTAAAAGCAAGCTAGATGAAGCAGAGAGTCAAATCAGTGAGTTGGAGGTCAAGGTAGAAAAAAACACCCAGACAAAGCAACAAAATGAAAAAAAAAGACACAGAAAGAAAAAAGGTAGTTTAAGGGAGGTGCAGGACAGCATGCAACATAATAATATTTGCATCATTGAGGTACCAGAAAGAGAAGAGGAGTAAGGGATGGAAAACCTCTTTGAAAATATAATAACAGAAAACTTCCTTAACTTAGTGAAGGAAAAAGTCACACAAGTCCAGGAAGCACAGAGGGTCCAATCTAGATGAATCCAAATAGGCCAACTCCAGGACACATCATAATTGAAATGGCAAAATTTAAAGACAAAGAGACAATCTTACAGGCAGCAAGGGAGAAACAGCTATAAAGGGAGCCCTCAACAGAAAACATTACAAACCAGAACAGGATGACAAGAAATATCCCAAGTAATGAAAAGCAAAGGCCTGCAACCAAGACTACTCTACCCAGCCTAGCTCTGAATTAAAATGGAAGGCCAAATAAGGAGCTTCCCAGACAAAAAAAAAAAAAAAAAAAAAAAAAAAAAAAAAAAAAAAAAAAAAAAAAAAAAAAAAAAAAAAAAAAAAAAAAAAAAAAAAAAAAAAAAAAAAAAAAAGCTGAAGATTACATCTCCACCAAATAGCCATACAAGAGATGCTAAAGAGACTGCTTTAAGAAGATGAAGAAAAAGAGAAAGAGGGCAACACAGGTACAAAGGGAAAAATGACAGTGTTTAAGTACTTATTGATAATCATCTAAAATGTAAATGGATCAAATGCTCCAATTAAAAGACATAGGGTAGCTGAATGGATGAGAAAACATGATCTGTGTATATGCTGTTTACAGGAGACCCACCTCAGAATAAAAGTTCTACACAGGCTGAAAGTGAATGGATGAAAAAATATTCCAAGCAAAAGGACATGAAAAAAAGCTGGGCTATCAATACTTATATCAGACAAAATAGACTTCAAAACAAAAGCCATAACAAGAGAAAAAGAAGATCACTGTATAATACTTAAGGGAGTAATCCAACAAGAGGATATAATCCTTATAAATATATGTGCACCTAAACACAGGAGCACCGAAATAAATAAGGAAAATCTTGGAGGACTTCAGAAAGATTGACACCAACACAGTCATCACAGGGGATTTTAACACACCACTGTCAACAATGGATAGGCCTTCCAAATAAAGAATCAACAAGGATATTGTGACATTGAATGGTGCCCTATATCAAATGGACTTAACTTATACATATATATATATATATATATATATATATATATATATATATATATATATAGAGAGAGAGAGAGAGAGAGAGAGAGAGAGAGAGAGAACATTTCACCCCGAAGAAGCAAAATATACATTCTTTTCAAATGCACATGGAATGTTTTCAAAGATAGACCACGTGGAAGGACAAGCCTCAAATTCAAGAAAGTTGAAAGCATATCAAGCATCTTCTTAGATCACAGTAGTTTGAAACTAGAAACAAACATCAAGGAACAAACTCAAAAACATTCAAATACGTGAACACCGAATAACATGTTATTAAATAATGAATGTGTTAACAAGAAATCAAAAAGTATCTGGAAACAAATGAAAATGAGCACACAACAACCCAAAACCTATGGGGTACAGAAAAGGCAGTCCTGAGAGGGAAGTTCATAGCAATTTAGCCTTACTTAAAGAAGATTTGAAAAATCTCAGATAAACATCCTAACTCTACATCTACAAGAACTAGAGGAACAACAACAAACAAAACCCAGAGTGAGTAGAAGGAGGGAAATAATCAAGATCCAAGCAAATTGAAATGACATAGAGATTAAAAGAAAAACATTTCAAAGAAGCAATAAATCCAGGAGCTTACTTTTTTAAAAGATAAACAAAATTGACAAACTTTTAATGAGACTCATCAAGAAAAAAAGAGAGAAGACTCAAATAAAGTCAGAAATGAAAGAGAAGTTACAATCGATACCATAGAAATACAAAGGATTGTAAGAAATTACTATGAACAACTATATTTTAAGAAATCAGACAACCTGGGTGAAATGGACAATTTCTAGAAACATACAATCTTCCAAAACTGAATCAAGAACGAGCAGAGATTGAATAGACCAATAAAACTAGTGACTTTGAAGCAGTAATCAAAAAACTCGAGGCACACAAAATCCCTGGACTGGATGGCTTCACACATGAATTTTACCAAACATTTAAAGAACTATCCATTCTTCTCAACCTATTCCAAAAAATTCAAGGAGAGGGAAGACTTCCAAACTCTTTACAAAGCCAGCAGCATCCTAATTCCAAAACCAGGTAAAGACAAAACGAAGAAAGAAAACTAAAGGCCACTGTTTCTGATGAACATAAATACTAAAATCCTCAACAAAATATTGTCAATCCAGATCTAGCAGTACATTAAAAAGATCACACTCCATGACCAAATGGGATTCATCCCAGGGATGCAAGATGGTACAATATTTGCAAATCAATAAATGCACTATACCACATAAACAAAATGAAGGAGGAAAGTCACATGATCATATGAATAGATGCTGAAAAAAGCATTTGATAAAAATCCAGCAGCTACTTATGATAAAAACATTCAGCAAAGTGTTAATAGAGGGAGCATACATCAACATAATAAAGGCCATATATGAGAAACCTACAGCCAACATCATACTCAACAGGCAAAAATTAAAAGCTTTCCCTTTAAATCAGGAACAAGACAAGGATATCTACTCTCACCACTCTTATTTAACATAATATTGGAAGTTTGAGCCACAGCAGGCAAGAAAAAGAAATAAAAGACATCCAAATTGGAAAGGAGGAAGTAAAACTGTCATTATTTGCAAGTTACATGATTGTGGACATAGTGCTGGAAACAACCTAAGTGCCCATCTACAAATGAGTGGATCAAGAAACTATGGTACAGTTACACAATGGAATTCTATGCAGCAGCTAGGAAGAAGGAGCTTATACCCTTTGCAACAGCATGGATAGAACTGGAGAACATTATGCTAAGTGAAGTAAGCCAGGCAGTGAGGGACAAATACCATATGATCTCACCTTTAACCGGAACATAATCAACAAAAGCAAAAAGCAAGCAAAAGTTGCCCTGGCTGGTGTAGCTCAGTGGATTGAGCGCGAGCTGGGAACCAAGCGGTCCTCGTTTGATTCCCAGTCAGGGCACATGCCTAGGTTGCAGGCCAGGTCCCCGTGAGGGCCATGTGAGAGGCAACCATACATTGCTGTTTCTCTCCCTCTCTTTCTCCCTCCCTTCACCTCTCTCTAAAAATAAATAAAAAATAAATAAAATCTTAAAAAAAAAAAGCAAGCAAAACTTAACCAGAGACATTGAAATTAAGAACAATCTAACAATAGCCAAGGGGGAGGGGGAGGGGACAATGGGGAGAAGGGTTTTCAGGAACCACTATAGAGGACACATGGACAGAACCAAGGGTGGGGAGGGAGACAGGGAAGGGAGGTGGGATTGGAGGGGGAGGGGAGGGGAGAGTATGAAGACAACTGTAATTGAACAACAATAAAGTACGAAAAAAAAAGGAAAGAAAGAAAACCCTACAGTCTCCATTAAAAAACTACTCAACCTAATTAGTGAATTTGGCAAAATAGTGGGATACAAAGTCAATATTCAGAAAATAATGGCATTTTTGTAAACCAAAAATGAAACACCAGAAGGAGAAACTAGGACAAAATCCCATTTAACATAGCAACAAAAAAAGAAAATAAACTATGCAAGAATAAATATAACTAAGGAAGTAAGAGACTTGCACTCAGAAAACTATAGAACACTGAAGAAAGAAATTGAAGAAGGTGCAAATAAATGGAAGTATATACTGTGCTCACGTATTGGAAGAATTAACATAATTAAAATGTCCATACTACCCAAAGCAACCTATAGATTTAATGCAATCCTTATTCAAACATCAATGGTATATTCCACAGATACAGAACAAATGTTTCAAAAATTTATATGGAACCAAAAAAGACCCCAAGAATGCTGAAAAAGAGCAAAGTAAGAGGGAGTCACAAGACCTGATATCAAACTATACTACAAGCCACTGTATTAAAAAAAGTCTGGTATTGGCATAAGAACAGACACATAGATTAATGGAACAGGATAGAGAGCCCAGAAATAAACCCATGTCTCTATGGTCAATTAATATTTGACAAAGTGGGTAAGAGGATAGAATGGGGTAAGAATAGCCTCTTCAATAGATGGTTCTGGGAGATCTTTTTTTTACAGGTACATGTAAAAAAATGAAACTAGACCACCAACTTACACCATACAGCAGAATAAACTCAAAACAGATAAAAGACTTAAATATAAGTCATAACACCACGAATGTCGTAGAGGACAATACAGGCAGTAAAATTGCAGATATCCCAAATTGCAGTATTTTTGCTGATATATCTCTTAGGGCAAAGGAAAAATGCACAAATGGGATTACATCAAATAAAAAACCTTCTCCACGGCTAGAGACACCATTATCAAATGATAAGGAAAACTACAGTATGGGAGGACATATTTGCCAGTGATACATTGGACAAGGGTTTGATCTCCAAAATATATAAAGAACTCACACGACTCCACACCGGGAAGACAAAAAATCCAATTAAAAAATGGGAAAAGGACCTGAATAGACATTTCTCCAAGGAAGACATACAGAGGGCCCAGAGACATGAAAGGATGCTCAGCATCACTAGCCATCAGGGAGATGCAAAGGGGTTGTGGGGGAATGGTCGAAGAGGTGTGGGGATTAAGAAGTACAAATATCAAAAGAACTTAAACACACCTGTGTTCATAGCAGCACCATTTACAATAGCCACATGCTGGAAACAGCCTAAGTGTCCATCAGTGAATGAGTCAATCAAAAAACTGTAGAACAGTTACACAACTGAATACTATACAGCATAAAGAAGAAAGGAACTCTTATCTTTTGCCACAGCGTGGATGGAACTGGAGAATAGATGCTAAGTGAAATAAGCCATTTGGTAAAAGATGAATACCATATGATCTCACCTATAACAGGAAACTAATAAACAAAATAAACTAACAAGGAAAATAGAACCAGAGTCATGGAAACAAGGAACAAACTGACAATGACAAGAGGGGAGGGGAGAGGAGGGCAAGGGTTGAAAGAAAGGGAAAGGGATAAGAAAGGAACATGTGTGAATACCCATGGACATGGACAACAGGGAGGGGAATGACTGTGGGACTGGGGGGATGGGCTGGACAGAGGAGGGCAAAGGGGGAAAAATTAGGACAACTGTTATAGAATAACAATAAAATATTTAATTTAAAAAAAGAAGTACAAATAGGTAGTTACAGAATAGCCACGGGGATGTAAAGTACAGTATAGGAAATGGAGGAGCCAAAGAACTTATACACATGACCGGTGGACATGAATAATTGTGGGGAGTTGCTTGACAGGGTAGGGGGTGCTGGGTGGAGAGAGCCAAAAGGGGAAAATTGGGACAAGTGTAATAGAATAATAATAAAAAATTAAAAAAGAATAATTGAGATAAAACTGTTTTAGGCTAAAGCAATTTTAAGTATGAGGTATGAAAGAAAGAGAGCCGACTATGATAATTTTAAGTTTTCCATCTTGAATTTACACATAAGGAAAACATTATTATCTGGACGAGTACACGCAAAAAATTGAAATTAGACCACCAATTTAAACACACACAAATATAAACTCAAGATGGATAAAAGACTTAAATATAAGTCATGACACCATGAAAGTCTTGGAGGAAAACGTAGGCAGAAAAATCTCAGATATTACACACAGCAATATTTTCACCGATACATCCTCTAGGGAGAGGGATATAAAGGAAAAAAATAAACAAATGGGACTACATCAAATTAAAAAGCTTCTGCATGGCCAAAGAAAAGATCAACAAAATGGAAAGAAAATCAACTGTAGGGGAAAACATATTTGCCAATGGTGCCTCAGACAAGTGTTTGATCTCCAAAATATATAAAGAACTCACACGACTCCAAACCAGGAAGACAAACAACCCAATTAAAAAATGGGCAAAGGACTTGAACAGACACTTCTCTAAGGAGGACAGCAGAGGGCCCAGAGACATATGAAAAAATGCTCAGCATCACTAGCCATCAGAGAGATGCAAATTAAAACTACAATGAGATATCACTTCACTGGTCAGAATGGCCACCATAAACAAATCAACAAACAACAAGTGCTGGCGAAGTTGTAGAGGAAAGGGAACCCTAATACACTGTTGGTGGGAATGCAGACTGGTGCAGCCACTGTGGAAAACAGTATGGAATTTCCTCAAAAAAGTAAAGATGGACTGCCTTTCAATCTAGTGATTCCACTGATGGGATTGTAACCTAACGATCCTTAATCATCAATTCAGAAAAACCTACGCACCCCAATGTTCATAGCAGCACAATTTACAATAGCCAAATGCTGGAAACAGCCTAAGTGCCCATCAGTAAATGAGTGGATCAAAAAACTGTGGTACATTTACACAATGGAATACTATGCAGCAGAAAGAAAGAATGTCTATGCCTCACAACAGCATGTATGGAACTGGGGAATATTATGCTAAATGAAATAAGCCAAGTGGTGAAAGACAAATACCATATGATCTCACCAATAAGTGGAACCTAATCAACAAAACAAACAAATGAGCAAAATAGAATCAGAGACTTGGAAATAAAGAACAAACTGACAGTGACCAGAGGTGAGGGGGGAGGGGCATAACAGAGGGAAAGAAGGGGAACGGTCAAGTCAAGAAACGTGTATAAAGGACCCATGGACAAGGATGATGGTGGGGGACAGAGATTGACTGTTGGAGTGGGGAGTTATGGGGTAGGGGATAGCAATGGGGAAAAAGGCGGGACAATTGTAACTAAACAAGAATAAATAAAAAAGAAATAAAAAAGAAAAAATTACCAAGTATGTGTGGTATTTTTATCTTTGGAACTGATATTGAATATAAACACTAATATGTCAAATTTATGGTACTTGTGAGAATCACATGAACATGAAATGCAAGCTTGGGGTGAATGGGAGATGACAGTAATGGAGAAATTGTTTAAAAAAGTATCCACTCATGATTTTATTAAACCTTAATTACTTATCAAACATTTATCAATGATTACCATATTCTTTGGGAATAACAAATGAGTCCTCATCATCAAGGGGAACTTGAGCTTGGTAAGGAAGAGCTTTGGTAAATTAAAAACTATCCAAAATGACTTGATAAATTGAGAAAAGGAGAAGGCACAGGATAAAAATCTATATATCCACACTATATGTGGGTCAGAAAAACAGGGAACTAGCACAGGTGTTTAAGAATAAGTAATTAAAGAAAAAGGGGGAAAGAATGGAAGCTGATGAAAAAAAAAGGAGTTTCAAAAATAATGTAAACAACAGTGAAAACACCTCCAAAATATTAAATAATGCACAAGTGATGATAAATACTATGTATTATATGCCTATAACGAACCACAGACTGGAAAAGTCTTTTCTATTTAATGTTTTATTCAACCTTAAAACTGTCTATGATATACCTATCATCATCTCTAAATTTCAGATCAGGCAATTGAAGTTCATAAAGAATAAATAAATTTTTTAAGGTCACATGAGTAATAAGCACCAGAATGCAGGCTCAAATTCTAGTCTGCCTATTTTTGAAGCCCAACATACGCCTCAAAATAAAGTGTTAGTTAACAGTTAAAAGATGACTCAGGCAAGAGTGTTATAAGTAAAATAATGTGGGTTAAATATTGATAAATTTTATTATGTTCAAACAAATATGTCTTGTGTTTACTAATAAGGTCTGCAACATAGTCTAAATTCTGGGGATGTAATAATAAGCCCTATCTTTATACAACTTACAGAAGCTTTTATCTAAGGTGAATCAAAACAATAAATCAAGAATCATGCAAATGGTTATTTTACTGCAATTATGGTTTTTCATATATTAAAATGAAAAGTACAGCTCTCAGAGAGAATAGAGATGGCTTAAAATCTGAATGAGGAAGAAGCAATAAAATAAAGCTTAAACTCCAGATTTTCTCTTTCGAGTCTTTGAAGTTAATGGAAGAGAAGTTACATTTTATATCACTAAAGAAAATCTTGAGAACAGGTGAGTTTTAAAGACATTATTACTTATTTCAGGGTAGGTCCCAATGAAGTGAGAAAGATTGAAAGAGTTGGAGAGAGGTAATAAGCTGGAAATTTGTGGGGGTACTCATTGGAAAGTCTAATCTTGAATGAATGGGAACCATTCTACAGTGAATGCAGAAAAGAAAATTAGAAACCCTACAGATGTAGATATGATGGTATTTGGGGGACTAGGAACTTAGCTCATCTGATATTTTCTGCTTTTGCCTATCATCTGCTGAAGAGTGTAGTTGTTAAGAGTGTAGTGATATTAAACAGGAAATCTGAAAATAAAGTTTTAAAATTTCACGAAGGGAAAGTGGACAAGGAACCAAGAATAAGTGAAATGATTGTTGAGTGGAATTTTGATGACATGAATCCAGTTCTGTTGTTGTACTTGAATTAGCTCCCAGTGGTATACAGAAACAGTAATTGATGTTCCTTTTGTATTTAGCTGTTCCTTACATGTCTTCCATCACCTGTCTCCTGGATGGCTCTGAATTGCACATGCACCAAGATAAACAAAGATGGCGGATAACGTTTCAAAATTTTATAATTTGACCTGTGAGTTAATCTGTCCCTTCTATCTTGTCAATAATGAAGGAATGTCTGGTATGCTAATTTTGGATGTTTCTCTGACAATCATCCTATGTAAAAGGAGTCCCTTGGAATTAAGAACACAGGAGGTAGAAATTCAGAAGCTTTGCTAGATTTCTCTGCTTTATCTTTTACACTTCTGTCCCTTGATTTTCTAAGGCACTAAAGTATAAACACAAAATTAAATCACAGTCCAGGGCATTACCCTGAGCGATATAAAATAAAGTGTCCCTGTGGAACCAAGAAAACTCTGCTTTGATTCTACTACATTGCATGTTGTATAAAATAATATGTTTACATACTTCACTAAATGAAGACTATGCAAGTATTTTAAGAGAGTTATAATCAGGGTAACCATGACTTATTGTCCAGACTAGAACACTTTTGAGAGTGAAAGGAGGTACTGTTAATAATTACATCAAGACACTGAGCACAAGTCAGAAGTATCCTGGGCAAGCCGAGGTTACTCAGTGACTTCCTAGGTGAAATTGGGAACAGAAGGCCAAGAGGGCAGCTTGGGATCCTAGAGAGTTGAGGGGTCCTGCGAATTCTCACAGGAGGATAGAGAATCACCATAGCGATGGTCATTTTCTTCTCTTTTAAGAAGGAAAGAATAATAAGTTTTGGATAACAGATTGGATCTGTGAGGTAATTGTCTCTTTTTTAAAAATAAAGCATACAACTCATTTTTATTTATTTTTTCTTACAGGTTTGGCACCTTTTTAAATGTATCAAGTGCTGAAGCAGTGAAGTATGAAGTATTCAGTGGAAATGAAGCAACTGGAAAATCTAATGATTCCATAGTTAATATTTGTGAAAACAAAGTAGATATGCCACATTTTTAGTCCTAGGTAAACACAAATTTATAGCTTATTATAGTACTACAAAATATAAATATCACATGTAAGCTGAAACTATGCAAGAAAAAACAATCTCAGAATCAAAGGAAAAAATTTTATTATTTTGTGACCTTAAAATCTTTTTCTCAAGACATTAAAACTCTATTACTCTTGATTATAAGTACATGGGGAAATAAAAATAGTGAAATTAATATTACTTAGTACATTAGAATTTGAAATATTGGAAACATTGAGAATGAAAGTGGTTTATTTCATTTTTTTAGGAGTAGCATGAACAATGGTGCAGCTGCTTCTTCTGCAGCCCAATGTACTAAGCAGATTGAATATCTTTTCCATGCCTGAGCAAACTGCCATGCTCTTTTCTAGGTTGGGATCAGCTTTTAACATTTTGATCCTTTGTGGTCTTAAAGACATGAAATGTTTTCAACAGTTCCTTTCATGTGATGTTTTCGGCTGTCATCGCTTCTTTTAGGTGTCTTAGTCTTCTTGATTGCAACTCCCTTTCTTATTTATGTCAATACATTTCCTTCAATAAGGTCCTCCAAATGCATATCAAGACTCTGAAATGATGGCAGGGTCAACATTTCTCCAGTTAGCTCTCCCTTCTTTAAGTGTATTTAGATTCTTATTTGCACAGTGTGGTGAAAATTCCTGCCATACTTCTTTCAGTATTACTTCCTGTTAGGATGCTTGAATATTTTCAGTGGTATGCTTGATATCACTTTCTTTAATTCAACTAAAGAAATTACATGACTGTAGAGTCAATAGCCTGTCCAAATGTCCTTCAAGAATAAGATTTTAGTATCTGGTGGTAAGAAGCATATTTTCACTCTAGGCCCTAAAAGAATCAGTGTGACCTTTTTGTTTTGTTTTGTGGAGGCAGCAAAATTAGGCTCCAGAAATTGATTTTGACTGCCAGCAATTTATTTAGCTCAGGTTCACTGTGAGAAATACAGTAATTTTATAAGCCAAAACATCCAGGGTAATATCTCTGAATAAGCCAAATAAAGAAATAACACACTCCAAAACAGTGAAAGATTAATCACACTACTGTTTTAGGCAAGGGGAGATGAGAAGAATAAAGTAAAAATTTTAACAGGAGGTTTGCCTTTTTGTTCGAGAAGGAGGCACACTTGAGAGAGTAAGTGACTGATCAAGAGCTGACTTCCAGCTTCCAGCAGAAAGCAAAAGTCTCATAGCTAGAAGGCGTTGCAAGGGATCAACGCTGCTAGTGTTAGCAGGCAGGCTGAGGTGCTCCTAAGATTATCACTCTTGAGATATCTTCTTGGTTTAAACACCACTACTGATGAAGGAGTCACTTTGGCCACAGTAGGAGTAAATATCAAGAGTCTTCAGAGAGTTTTTAGGTTAGCAAAGAGCCACCTCACTCAAGTTGAAACTCTCAGATAGTCCTCACACACTTTCAGTATTTATAGTCTCAATGTCCCCCTGCCGTAGTTGCTGACAACCAGCCTCTACCCTTTTAGGAGGTGTCCAAAAGTCATCTTATTAACATGAACTCAGGCAACCGGTTGAAAGGGACTTGTTGTGAATAATAAGAAACTCATTTCATCTTTAGGGCACTAAAATATTTCTCCTTTTAGCTCTACCAGTTTTTGCCTCTCATAATTTCATCTTATGTTGATACAGACACTTTTAAATTATTATACTTTATTGGAGAATTAACCACTTTATCATCATGTAATATCCCTCTTTATCCATGATAATTTTTCTTGTTCTTAGGTCTGCTTTGTCTAAAATTAATGTAGCTAGCCCAGTTTCATTTTGATTGGTGTTGGAATGATGCATCTTTCCCTGCCCGTTACATGTAACCTGTGTCTTTACAATTAAAGCGGTTTTTTGTAGACAACATACAGTTGTATCTTTTTTAATCTATTCTGAAAAGCTCTGGCTTTTAATTGGTGTACTTAGACCATTCACATTTAAAGTGACTGTTGATATAGTTGGATTAATATCTGCCATGTTTATATCTTTTTTTACTCTTTGAACTAGGTGGGTTTCTCTCTCTCTCTCTCTCTCTCGCCTTCTCTGGTTCTATTTGAGTATTTTATATAATTTTATTTATCTCCTTTCTTAGAATATCTATTACACCTTTTTTTAAAATTCTGTAGTGGTTGCCCTAGAGTTTCCAATGTGTGTATATAGGGTTCTGAATATCCATTCTGACTCTCAAAACCTTGTGGACATCTAAAAAGCTAGCATTTCCACTGTCTGAAAGCCATTGTTATTCACCACCAAAATCTATATAAATTCAAATACTCACTGAAGATCTCTTCTATCTTCTTGCTTAAATTGAAATCCACTTCGCCTTTAGGTTTTCTGCAGACATCACGAGTGTTTATGGTGGCTTTGCTTCCCACATTCCTTGTACAACTAAGCCTGACAGTTCTTTTTGCTCTAGTTTGCAATTTCCACAACATCGTTCCTCCCTCCATCTCTAAAAATTTCTAGTGTTGACTCTCTTGACCTGAGACTACTACGACCATTATACAACACTGACTATTTCAGTCATCTTCCAACCCTTGACCATGTTCCCGATTCCTTGAAGATGTCAGCTCACTGTTCGTATCTCTAGCACTAGTACTCTCTAATATTTAGTGATCCTTCCAACATTCTAGACACTCAGTTCCTTGATCTCCAGTGAGCTTGCATGTTTTCTTACCTATTCTACTTACACTTTCGGTCATAGTCTAAAATTTTATTATCATCAATACCTGGAACCCCTCCATAATCTTAATTTGAAGTGACCCATGGTCTAAATTCAGCCTCCTACATCCCCAAATTATTTCCTCCATTACTCTGACTCCAAGAAATGTTGTTTCACCAGATCTTATTATCTAATGACCCTTTACCTTCTTCATTGCCACTTGCTTCCTTCATATTCTCACTCTCCTTATTAACCACTTAAATTAGTAAACAGTTTATAATCACCCCCTTAAATATACTCTCAACTCCCTTGCTTACTTCCTTATACTGAAAAAACACCAACAAGAATCACACTGAGTCTTAGACTAGCCCACACTTACACCCTTTCAGTTAGTGGTGACTAGACAAAGAAATACCCACTAACCCCAAATAGGTCTTAATGTGGCTCAAAATCTATATTTAATCTCACTAGTGTATTTACTCAACAACTTGCCTACCCAATTTTTCCATACATTTTTCCTTCAAAATTCAAACACGTTATTCCTTATCCTCATTCTCATCTAATAATCTTTCTTTCTATATTATTGAAAAAATAGAAATAAAATAACTTCCACAAAGTCCCACCACCATAGCTGTTGAGCTGCATACACCATTGTCCATGTATTGTGCCCTCACTCATACAGTATTACTATGAATAGACTATCCCTGATCGTAACCAACGTTTCCACATTCTCCCTCTCCTTCACCTACTCAAGGTGTCATTACAGCAGTCTTCTTTTCTCTCCTGTATCGTCAAATTTCCCTCTCTATTAAATCATTCCCAGGTACATACAAACATGCATGTCTTCTGTGGCTACTGCATCATTTCTTTTCTGCCCTTTACAAAAAGATTCTAGATGTGGGAATACATGCTACCTTTAATTCTTTTTTTTTTGTTGTTTTTCTTTTCTCAACTAACCTTAACCAAGTTTTCTACCACAACACCAAATTATTTTCCAATAACTCTGACAAAAACAACAAAAAATGAGGTTAATACATACAGGCTTCAAGGAGATAAACAGTAGTTGTGCAATATCAAAAAATATGGAGTAAATTCAGTGACTCAAATAAAACTCTAATTGAAGGAGCCTATCAGTGAGTGATATAGAACTTGTAAAGTCACTGTCAGGAAAAACAAATATGACCTAGTAAACTTCTTGTTTAGAAATCTCTTTTGTCTCTCAATTACTTAAAACATTTAGTACAATCTGTTTGCCATATCATAAATGTCCCTTCACTCCCTATTTCTACGTCTAGTCTGTACTATTCTATCTTATTCTACTCCATTCTATTCTTTTGGTTACATCTAATTCCTTTTTCTAGTATACACATCATGCTCTAGAAATAAACTTTTCACCATTCCTGTCCTTTTTGTTGTTATTTTTTTTATTGCAAACTGGCCCATCATTCTATAGTGTTAATCCCTCTCTTCTCAATCTTATATAATCCAATTTTCTTAGAGGGGGTAGGAGAAGAAATCCAAAATAATATCAACTTTATATTTAAAGGACTGGATATTAATACATTTCATAAAAATGTAATATAAAAACAAACACAGAGGTAAATTTGTGTTATGAACTCTATTGAGTTAAGTTTTTACTATATAAATGTAAATATATAAGTTTAGAGCTCAGAAAAGATAGGAAGATAGGAGAAAGGGGGAAATAAAGAGGAGAAAAATCTGGAGATATGAATTTTGAACCACCAATGTACATATTTATTAAATGTTTGAAAAAATGTGTTAAGCAGCAGTTTTGTGGAAGCCACTTTGAACACAAAGGTAAGTTACAGCCTCCCTTTAAAGATGTTAGAATTATTACAGAAAAATGGGTGCTGGTTAAAATAATGAGTGGAGAATTAGAAAAGAAAATGGCCAGGAGTGTAGCACACAAGCTAGTAAAGTTGAGTCAATAAAAACCTATGTATTAGTCAGGGTTCTGCAGAGAAAGAGAACCAATAGGATATAAGAAAATGAGAGAGTCGTCCTAGCTGGTGTGGCTCAATGGATTGAGCGCCGGCCTGTGAGCCGTGGGTCACTGGTTGGATTCCGGTCAGGGCGTGTGCCTGGGCTGTGAGCCATGTCTGCAGTATGAGAGGCAACCACACATTGATGTTTCTCTCCCTCCCTTCCCTTCTCTCTTAAAAAAAGAGATTTATTATGGGATTGGCTTAGATATGCCACAATCTGCCATGTGAAAACTGGAGATCCAGGAAGCCAATATTATAAATAAATTCAGTCCAAATCTGAAGACCAGAGAAGTCAATAGTGCCATATAAGTCCTAGTCACAGGACAAAGGCTGGTGTCATTCACAGATTCTGAAGGCCCAAGAATCAGTAGCTCTGATGTGTAATAGCAGAAGATGAATGCCCCAGCTCATGAAGAGAGATTTGCCATTCCTCTTGGTCTATTTGGGCCTTCAACAAATTGGACGATGCCTGCCTATGCTGTTGAAGGTGGATTTTCTTTACTCAGTCTACGGATTCAAATGCTAATTTCTTTTGGAAACAACTTCACGGATTTATCCAGAAATAATTTTTATTAGCTATCTGTTCATCCCTTACCCCAGGCAAGATGATATACAAAATTAACTATCACAATCAGTCTAGCACAGAATAAGTGATATGTTTAGAAAGTTGCATTGTCAAAAGCGAATGATATAAGGAAATAAAGGAAGTAAAAACTTAGGTGGAGATAATAAGTTAATTGGTGTTTTTCACAACCTTAACCAAAATCATCATAATGGGTAAAATGACACTGAATAACACATTCTGGGAGTCATAATGTGAAGCGTACAGGCAGTTACATGTTTTCTTATCACAAATATGGAAACCTTTCATTTGAGGGGAAGCTTCTTAATGGGTAATTTTTATGCACTTTTTCACCTTTAGATTACTTCTCAATACACTCTAAGAGAACTTTGGTCACACTTAAGAGCACTGTTGATCATAAAATTGCCAGTTAAACAGGCAGTTTTCAGTTTCAGAGCATTTCATATTATAGATAACTAGTGCCTCTGAAATTTTCTCATCCTTAACCTCACTCATGGTGGTCCCATTGCTTCTTTGACTACGTTTCTACCTCTTTGGACTTTTCCTTTCCACTGTCCTTTCTGGAAGTTCTAATTTAGACCTTCTTCTCTTTACACATGCTGTTTTCTTTATATGCCCAAATATGAACACATACCTAAATGTTGACAATACCCACTTCATTTTTTCAAGCAGTCCTCCCTCTTACACTCCAGAGCAAACCTTTTATCTTACCAATTGAGCAGCTTTTTTATTAACTCAAAACAACATCAAACTCAATAAAGACAAGTTTGTTATACCAACTTTTAATTTTTCAGTGGAGAAATATGGGAAACATTTCCTACCACAATTTTACCCCCTCTTCTATCAAGGTCAAATAATTTTTAATCTAGAAACTTTATTCTATTCTTCTTCATCTTTCACATTCTCCAATTTAGCTCATTCTATGTTTTAGTCATCTTTCACCACCAATATGGAGATTTTCCATATCTCCTCCATTCTAATATGCATTTATTAGGTTTCATTAAAAGAAATCAGAAAACACCCAACTCCTATTTCAAGCATTTCATTGGATATAACCAAATTTTTAGCACATTTTATAAGGTCTTTAATTATGCACCATAACATCACTACATAGAACTTATGACCAATTATATTGTTATGTAAATGTACATTTGCTAAATACATGATCCCTATACTCAATATATTTATGCAATTTGCATGGTAAACCGTCAGTCTGAGATAACCCACACCCCTATAACTTTTGAATTTATTCCTTAATTTGCATTCCACATACAATTCTAATGTAAAATAATTTTGGTATCTTCCATTCTTTTATATCTTCTCCCAGGATATTCTGTTCCTATCTGCCATATAAAGCTCTCAATCATATGGGAAACAAAACATATCTCCAATGTTATCATGTACCACATTTCTTCACAAAATAAGTTTATTTTCCTAAAACCCATAAAATACATATCTTACATCAAAGCCTTTGCCTGTTTCTCCTAGCAATTTTAATATTATATTTTACATTTTCCAGGTTAATTCCTAATCATTCTTTCAGACCTAGTACAGGTGATATAATGTTAATGGAACGTATCAAAAAACACTTAACCCATTAAAATCAACTCCAGCTTT
This sequence comes from Micronycteris hirsuta, assembly GCA_004026765.1. Taxonomy (NCBI): domain Eukaryota; kingdom Metazoa; phylum Chordata; class Mammalia; order Chiroptera; family Phyllostomidae; genus Micronycteris; species Micronycteris hirsuta. The sequence continues at coordinate 52,112 of PVJI01000415.1, forward strand.
GGCTAGTGTGGATCAGTGGATTGGGTACCAGCCTGTGAACCAAAGGGTCACCCATTTGATTCCCAGTTCTGGGCACATGCCTGGAATGCAGGCCAGGCCCCCAGATGTGGCCTACGGAATGCAACCCCACATTGATGTTTTGTTCCTTCTCTTTCTCCCTCCCTTCCCCATCTCTAAAAATAAATAAATAAATAAATCTTAAAATCAACTTTAATCACATTATTAATTGACCAATGTCTGAGAAAAGATAGAGTGGTGACTTCTTGCAGCAGTAGCAACAGAAACAAACAAAATAAAAACCTTCACTGTACTTCATTTTTAATTTCTAAATATTCTTTTGTATTTTAATTTTACCTGTCTATCCTCCAATCAGTTCCTGCAAGCTGTTTACCTGTAAGCATTTAGACACAATTATGGTTGCTAATATTGAATTCTTAGGAATGGAGAATGTAGAGCATGAGTTTCAGCTCAGTCCAGACATATGTTTACTATATGCTTGCCTCACTTCGTCCTGGTAGAGTCCTTTGGAAATACTTCCGGTTTATCAAAGAATGATGAGTTGAAGATAGATGAGACACATGCAAGCTGTTGTTTGTTACCTTTTGTGAGATGAGCATAGAGGATGTTTTTGGTAACTCAATCTTTCTCTCACGCCAATATCCTCTAAGGGAATTTGCCCCTTAGAATATGCATGTAAATTTAGAATAATTAGAGGAAAAAAGAATATTAAGACTAAATTAAAGAGGAACATGCAAACAAATTTTTGCAAATAAATTTTTATTGCTTTCTAATATAGTAAGAAAGATTTAATTTTCTTCTTGGTATTAAAAATACAAAATTTTAACATAGGAGATGGGGAAAAGGTCAGTTCCCTTTCTGTTTTCATGATTTAGAAAGGTGCGCACTTAAATTTTCCATTGAGAATTGTATTGTCAATAGGTCAAATATTCTACAATGAATATGTTTTACAGAAAAAATGCATTTTTTCCCTGAAAACTATATCCATAACCTTCATGTCTTCCTTTACACCTATTGCAATGAACAAATTTTACTCTCAGATTCTTAAGTCACATCCTCTTCTTTATACCTGTTAGTCCTGTGTTAGGGATTATGGATTTCATAGAGACACAGATCTAAAGATTCTGTCACATTCATGACTGCTTTATTGCAAGTTGGAAGAATTTCTCAGCACAAGAGACCTTTTCTAAAGAATTGGGTGAAAACAGATTTTGTTAAATGATGCCAAGTTTTAGTGAAACAGCAGAACAAAACTAATCTGGGAGAACATAGAAAAAATGTATTTTCCATTGTTAGCTTTGATTTTAAAGCCTGGTCTTTTGTCCTTAAATCAAGATATCCTTCCTACCTTCATAAGGCATAGAATAATAGAAGAAGGTAGAAGGAAAAAGTGTGAAGAATGACTGATGACAAAGAAGACGATAAGGCCAATCTGAAGTTCAAACCAGAACTAAAGATGGGAGCACAAAAGTCAAGCTCCTAAACTTTACTCAGGACCTCACAGAAAAGAAATAGAATGTGGACAACTTCTGCAATGCAACAGCTTTCGTTCTCTGTACGCTGAGACGTTGCACATACGCTCCCCCAGTTTGTTTATCATATGTTATGTTCGATGGTGTTCTTTGAAATAACATGCTTCATGGCTTTCTCAAAGTATTGCTATTTTTATTTTACACTTAGATTTGAATCTGAAGTTTCATTTCATGTGTAATGTGAAACCAGGATCTACCTCTAATTCTACTCTTATGTTACTGGAATCTACACATTATACTTTTGAAACAATATACCAAACAATGAAGAAGAAAGTGATGCTAATGAAAAAGTTTTATTTGTATGACACTTAACATTAAAAACAACTTATCAGATATTTTCTTCTTGTCTCACATGTACCTTGTGATTTACACAAATTATCATTATAGGTATCACAATTAAAAAGAAATTGAACTTTAGAATTTAGGTTTTATGCCTAAGATTGTATTTAACACATGGTGAAGCCAAGACATTATTATAATTCAATTATTATTGTACTCAGTGTGCTGTCTTTCCCCACATTACTACATTACTACAGAGCTTACAGAATTGGAATAAATGGAGCATTATAACTATATGTCCTTCCATGACTGAATTCATTCAATAGAAGTAGATATGAAATTTTAAAAAAGTGTTAAGAAAAGATATTATTAGGAAGTTCTAGGACACATTCAGTTGAGGTCCTTAATTAGTAAATTAATTTACCTCCTGGTTTCTTATCAATTGGTTACAATTGTCTTTATCTACTGGAAAGATGCAAATTATGAAAATGGAAGTTAACATAAAATTTAAAAACATTAGTAATTTAATACAAGTGAATTACATGGAAATACAAGATTAGTTGCAAAGATATTTCAAATAAAGGGAGGTAAAGTCTTCGAGTCAAGAATCTGGAAAGCATCTCTTTGCTTTCTCTATTTCTCAAAAGCATTTCTCTCATTCGCCACCGTATTTTGTCTTTGGACTTTGTCACTACACTGAAACTGTACTTTCAAAGAACATCAGTGATTTCCAGATTGGCAAACCCATGTTGCTCATATGGAAAATAATACAATAATCAATAAATAATAATGCAAGAAACTCTGTTTCGTGTACTCACAACTGTAAACCTACTTTTGCCCCACCCTGTATTTAATCTTTTTGTTATATATTTACTCTTGAAGGTCTCACCTTTGTACATGGCTTTAAATAGAAACTATAGACAATACTTAAATCTTTATTTCTAGCTGGAAATAAATAGACCTGAATAATACCCAAGTGAGAAATATGTTGCCTCCAAAATTCAAAGAGGCCCCCTAGGGGTTACATCTCATTTTTGGTTGTAGAAGAGTCCATATACAATAAACAATCTTATCTTAGACTTCTTGATATGCCCTGCACCAATGGACTCCCAGAAATTTCACCGAAAAAGAATACCCTTAATTGGCAAATTTATTTCCCATACTCTGACACACAAATGTGTTACCAGCATATCGAGAGGGGTCGCTACTTCTTCCTTATAAGGTCCAATAGGAATAACATCATCAATGTAATAGACCAGTATGAAATCTGTGGAAGGAAAAGGTGATCACAAATTCTGTGAACTCAATTATGACATAAGCGTCATATGTTTTATTGACAAGAATGAAGAAAAAAGCATTTGCCAGATTGATACCTTCACACCAAGTATCGGGGAATGTATTGATTTGCTTAGCAAAACAACCAGAGCTGGTAGAGAAACTTCACTTGGAATAATGAGCTGATTAATATTCCAATAACCTATTGTAATTCTCCAAGATCCATCTGCCTTCTTCACAGATCAAATAGGCAAGTTAAAAGGAGATAGGATAAGAATCACCACCCCTGCATTTTTCAGACCTCGATGGTAGGTGGCACTAATCTCTACAAATCCTCTAGAAATATAGTATTGCTTTTAGTTTAGTATTACTAGTTCATGTGGTTTGAATAAAACCACATCCATGACTAATTATAAGGCAAGAGTTATGACAGTAGCAGCCACATAACTTATCCTGAACACTGAAAAACCCCAGGCAGAGGTCTACACCATCATGGTAAGGCCCTTCCCTTCTCCTCAACCACACGGTCATTGCCCTTGCACAACCAAGGTCTCTGTTCCCTCATAAGAGGAAGCTATAGTGACTCTGCTAGTCTGATCTGGATCTGCAAGTCAGATCAGCAAAATAGTGTGGCCAAAAAGTTCATTTTTTTTTTCCTGTAAGATGGCTATAGTAACACTCAGTTGTTTTCAACTTCATGTGAAAATATTTTGCTAGACTGTAATGTGACAGATGTCATATCCATGTGCATTTTTTAAAAATCATTAAAATTGGTAAATTTTTGTGTAGCCATTTTAATATTGAAGATGGAAGAAAATAAGCAACATTTTTGGCACATTATGCTTTATCATTTCAAGAAAGGCAAAAACGCAACTGAAACACACAAAAAAAGATTTGTGCAATATGTAGGGAAGATGCTATGACTGACTGAACATATCAAAAGTGGTTTGTGAAATTTCATGTTGGAGATTTCTCACTGGACGATGCCCCATGGTCACATAGAGACATTAGCTGATGGTAAATAAATAGAGACATTGAGAACCATCAATGTTATACCACGTGGGACATAACTGACATACTCAAATAATCCAAATCAAGCAGTGGAAATCCTTCATGCCACCTCGATTATGTCAATGACTTTGATGTTTGGGTTCTACATACATCACGTAAAAAAAACCCCTTCTTTACCATATTTCTGCAGGGGATTCTCTACTTAAATGTAATGAAAATGTTCCATTTTAAAGCAGATTGGAATGTGCATTGAAAAGTGGATACTGGACAGTAATGTGGGACAGAAGGGGTCATGGGGCAAGTGAAATGAACCACCACCAACCACACCAAAGACCATCTCCACCCAAAGAAGGTGATAATGTGCAAATGGTGAGATCGGAAGGGAGTCCTCTACTATGAACTCCTTCTGGAAAACCAAATTATTAATTCCAACAAGTGCTGATCCCAACTATATCAACTGGAAGCAGCAGTTGACCAGAATTAGTCAACAGCATGATCTTCCGTCAGGATTATGCAAAACCACATGTGTCTTCGATGACTAGGCAAAAACTGTTACAGCTTGGCTGGGAAGTTCTCATTTATCTACTATATTCACAAGACATTGCACCATTAAATTCCCATTTATTTCTGTCTTTCCAAAATTCTCTTAATGAGAAAAAATTCCAATTCCCTGGAAGACTGCAAAAAGCACCTGGAAGAATTTTTTACTCAAAAAGATAAAAAAATTTTGGAAAGTTGGAATTATGAAGTTGCCTGAAAGATAGCAAAAGGTAGTAGAACAAAACAGTGAATGTGTTGTTCAACTAAGTTACTGATGAAAATGAAAAATGTGTCTTTTATGTTTACTTTAATATTGAATGAACTTTTTGGCCAATCGAATAGCTTCCACTTGGACTTCCTCACTGATAGCACTGAGCTGCTGAGGAGATTGACTCCAATTGTACATTCCAGGAAAGGAAAATAACAGGATAGGTTTGGAGACTCACTGGGTAACGGTGAGAGGGATCTGAGCTACAACTCTATTGGTCACCTCACCTCCATAAGCCCCTTCTCTGACTGGTTGGCCACAGCGATGTTTTGGGTCTCCTGGAATTACTGCCAGTTCAGACGCAGTAGTCCCCATAGATCAGCTGAGGCCTCTGTTGCATCTGAATCACGTGGATGGATGAAGAAAACAACATGGATTTTCCATTTGCCCATGTTGCTTCCTTCACCCTCAAATGAAGAGCTTGAAATTTCTCATTCCATTCCAAACATATATAATAATGAACAATAGAGCGTATTGGCAGGTACCTGCCTCTTTTCTCATTGGCTGCAGTTGACAGCGTGGCGGAGGCTGGGCACGGCCCGCGGAGGCCTGGGTTCATCTGCCTCTAACAGCAGGGAAGAGTTCTATGAGCGAAGTGGGGGCTCTCTCTCTTTTACATGAAAATTCATCATTTTTTCTTAAAAATGTGCATTTTCTTCCACTTTAAAAGTTGCGGATAATGCACACAGATAATACATATAGAATATATGTGTGTGCCTATGAATCACCTTAACATTAGAAAGTTATTCAAGGTGATGGCCTCAAGAACAGCACTGTTGCTCTTCATGGAGCGTGTGAATGGAGGGGACGTGTAGATAATTACAGGGCCGCGGCCGCATTACCGAGAATGAAGCTTGATGCAAATTCCAGCTTCTGGCATTCACTGGGCCGTGCTGCCACCAGAAGGGCTTTGCCCACAAGGACCTGAAGTCAGGGATGGCACTATGTCATAAGGCAATGAGACATTACTTTACATCTGACTGGTTGGCCACAGTGACGTTTTGGGTCTCCTGGAATTACTGCCAGTTCAGAGCCAGTTGTCCCTGTAGATCAACTGAGGCCTCTGTTGCAACTGCATTGCATGAATGGATAACTTCTCCCCACATCCAATGTTGTTTACTTTACCCTCAAATAGAGAGCCTGAACATTTTCACTCCCATCCAAACATAAATAGAAGAGGAATATAGGGTATGGGGTTGTTGCCTGCCCCTTTTCTCATTTGTTACAGCTGATAGCATGCAGTGTTTGGGCACTGCCAAGGGAGGCTTCTGTTCGTGTGTCCGTGACATCATGGCTGGAGGCTGGGGAAGCAAAGTATGGACTCTGTCTCCCTTTTTAAATGAAAATCCATTATTTTCTTTTTAAAAACATGCATTTTCTTCCACTTTAAAAGTTGTGGATAAGGTACACAGATAATACATATAAAATATACCTATGAATCACCCTGATATCACGAAGTTATTCAAGGTAATTGCCTGAAGAACAACACTGTTCCTCTTCATGGAGCACATGAATGGAGGGGACGTGTAGATAATTACAGGACCGCTGTGGCATTACCTGAAGGGTAGCTTGACACAAACTCCCGCTGCTGGCCTTCACTGGGCAGCACCGCCACCAGAAAGGCTTTGTACACAGGGACCTGAAGTCAGGGAATGTGCTTTGTTATGAGGCAATGAAAAATATTTGACAGAAAAAGACATGACATAACTTTGACTCTGGCAATGAGTTACCATCCATAAGCTGAGCACCTTCCGTGGCAGACTCTCTCACTCCACCACAGAACCCCTCCCAGGGCCCAGACTGTGACCGCCCCAAAGTAGATGTATGGGGCTTGGAAGTGGTGCTGTATGAGCTGCTCACTGGGAACCTGTCCTTTTGTGAGGAGGACCCATGGGGCCTTCACCACGGGACACTGAGCTGACAATATGACATACCGTTTTTATAGCTTTTCAATGAAATAAACCGTTTAAACACTGAGGACCCTTGAACCCCAGCAACAGAGAAACTGTCAGAGAAATTATGATGGACCCATGACTAAACACGAGCCAAGAGGAAGAACTTAAGCCTTACAGCGAGTGGCTCTGTGATGCATGGACACCCGCATAACAGAGGTCCTGAGGGACACGAGGTTTCAGTGGTACCAGGTGAATGACTCTTTAAAAAGCAAGAGGTATGACAGCATGATGGGCACATACCGTGCCCTAAGCACAAAGAAAGCAATGTGGAGCCTGCACCATTGTGGGAAGACCCTCGTCTTTCCATCAACCCGACAGATACAGTCCCTTCCCAACCAGGGAGGTTCAGCAGGTCTCTGTTACTTCTCCCCACCGATAGAAGGAAACTGTAGTGAATCAGCTATTTCCATCTGAATCTGCAAAACAGATCAGCAATCTGAGTGTCAGGATTCAGGGAAGAAGATCATAGAACCTCCCATTCCTCTGACCACCTAGAAGTTGAGGTTAATCATGCAAAGGCCAGACGCCCATAATGGATCTGGGGGCTCCCCAGTAAGAACCAACTGCCCCCAAGCCATGCCCTACAAGCAAATCTCCATCTGTGCTGCGTAGTCTGATGGTGTGACCCCAGTTTTTCACTCTGTCACAGACAGGGTTAGACAGATGAGGTACAAGGAAGGGGTGTTGCTGGGAGGTTCTTAAACTTTATGTTTAAAAAGTTCTTCTTTAGGCCATCCTACAAGAGGCAGATGGCAAAAAACAGGTTAGAACCAATGTAAATTGTGGACAACCAAAGCAGAGCCACAAGGGCTTCGGGGAGGTTAAGCAGGGCTCCCTGGATTTGAAAGGCCCAACTTGAAGATGCTGAGCTCTGGGGAGGCTGGCCACAGGCATGTGGTACGAGAGATTAGCCAGAGACTGGACCCAAACAGGGCTGAAGAGGTGCAAGGAGTGCACACTGTGTGTACAAGGACCCTGGGCAAGTGGACTTGATCCAGCGGACGATGGAGGTGTGCAAATGGCCACAACAGTCTCTGCGTGGGAGTAAAATGAGGAAGTTAACTGGCACCTTCATGGACTTCTGAAACATTATATCCAAATACCTGGTGGTCTTGGAGGATGGCCTGGAGCCCATAGGCGACAAGAGGAGAGGACACTCTCACTACAGGTTCTCCACTCGGCCCCTACCTGGGTGAAACTTCAGAGACTGGACTGTTCTTCCCGAGGCCCTTCTTGCCTCCCATGCTCTCTGTTTTTCTTCTATGTGGGTCAGAAAAGGACAGTTCTTATTAAAGTACTTGGTTTTGCCAAATCTTATGATAAACTTGATGTTTCAGGAAGATGTATGGAAAGCTCTGTTTTGCATCCTCCCTGCACAGAATTGGCCCATGCAGCCTCCAGTTTAAGAAGCACGTAGTGATGTAGTACTTGGACCTAATCAGAACAACTAAATGGGGAAAAAAGAGAATTACCATGGTAACTTCCAGTAGCAACAGGTGTGGGAAAAGGCTGTGAGCCATACTGCAGGGCAGAAATGCAGAAGTGTCTGTTCCTTTCTTACACTCACATTACCTAACATTTGCAGAAGGACTAAGGGGAATTTTTGGTCCTCTGGCCTATGTTATTTATGACTAAGAAGTCCAAATAAGATAACACAGTCCCATGAACCCGTCTATTTGGGGAGTCAGAGAAGTGGCAGAGGTGTGGGCCTCCAAGCAGCTTAGGGGTCACTTACCTGTGCGGCTAAGTTTCCTGACTACAATGCAGGAGTCAAGCCTTTTACCCACTGGTAAGGGGCCCTGAAGCCTGGATTTGACCACAGGAAATGGAGAGGAGGTTTGGGGTCAGGAGGAAGCTGGAGTGTTAGGCACATACAGGACACAGGTGGGAAGTGGGGCTGGGAGGAAGGGGTGGGACAGCATCCCTTGCTTCCAGGACCACCCCACTGGTGCATTTTGCTCTGTGTCTCCATACTTAAATATCCCCAGGTCGGGATGTGGAAAGCAGTCAGCTCTGATGACCAAGTGGTCTGCTAAGGAGACTCTCTTCCTGTGAGCTCTGACCTCGGCTGGTTGCGGCAGTGGCTGCTTCTGATGTCCCTCATGAGTCCCATCTCAGTTCCACAAGACAGGCTTTGGGTGCTGTTCTGAAGAGCAGGGGATCCATGAGCAGAGACTGGCATTATCAACTTCCACTGGATGAGAGACTCCAGGCTGCATGTACCTAATGGGCGTGGGTGGGAGAGAGCCTCAGAATTGGCAGTGGAATCCCACCAGAGACTTGCCAGAAAATCTAGTGAAAAATACGCACCTGCCCATGATTTTCAGCTGGTTCCTGAATTATGAACTATCTGTAATTTGTCTGATATACAACCTTTCATAAAACATGAACCCAGGGTATGGAGTGGTCAGATGATGGAAGGAAACATTAAAAGGGGTATGGCAGATATGGCCAGGTGTCTCCCAATAGCACTGTCCACTTCTCTCTGAAAACAACGGAACACCTGACTTACAGTGGGGCACGGTTCCCAGCCTCCTTTGCAGCTAGGCTGGGTATATGACCAAGACCCCCTCCAGGATAGGAAGGAAAACAATTTGCACAGCCTTTAGGATATTGCCTAGGGGAGAGAATCGGGCCCTTCTTTCTGCTTCTTCCTCTTCCTGCTGTTGGAAAGGTGAGCTTCGAGGATGGAGCCCCTTCCTGGTTTGAGTGGATGAGGGCAAGTCCTCTAGAATGACAGGGGAATGTTGAAGAGAGCTTCCTGGGGTGGGCCAGCCGGACTGACCAGGAAAGAGATGCAACCTTCTGTATTTACATGAGTGTCCTTTTTTACAACAGATAAACCTTATCCTAACCAGGACAGCAGTTCTAGGAGGTCAGGCTGCTTGAAGAACCACAGCCATGTAAAATGTTTAGCCTTTCATTCCGTGAGTGACAGCAAAGCTCAGCTCCAACCTCCCCTCCTCGCCTGGCTCTTCTCTGGAGATCTAGCCTGTGAAGACCAATGCTGCCCACTAAACTAGTCTGGAGCAAACCTCTTCCAGGGGCATCATCTTGTTCTTTCCTCCCACGCGAGTGCACCACACAGTCTCCCAAAGAGACTGCTTGTTTTGAAATATGCTATGCTAACTTTTCCATGTTAATATATGCAGATTCTAACAAAATAGCTTAGGGAACAGACTGTCTCATGTCTGGTGTAACTTGATTACTGTTAGAAAGATGAGTTTGGAATTGAGAAGTTCCCTCTAAGCTGATGAGTTCAAAAGCTTAATTTGAAAAACCAACCAAATCCCACTTGCTCAAAAAAGGCAGAGACTGGGATTTGGTCAACCTTGGCCTGAGATCTCAGTTTGGGGAGACAGATATTTTGAACTTCCTCATTGTCAATGTCTGGTCTTGTCCCTATAATTTTGTATTTGACCTCTACTCTTATGGTGCCTGAGATTTTTATGGTGAAAAGGAATCTTAATATATATTAAATGAGGATATTGTAAACAAACAAACAAACAAACAAACAAACAAACCATGTACTGTCTCGTATGCTGGTTTAAAATAGAATGCATTAATAGAATATGCCGAGTTAAGCGAGGGCAACAGATCAGGAGGTGACTATTATTGAAAAGATAGCTTGTTACTCACAGTTCCAGAGCAGAAGGCAAGTCATGCCACACAGAGCCACGCAGAGAAGCACTAGGGTAGGTCAGGAGCAAAGGGAGCTGTGGGCAGGAGCCTTTCCTGTTGTTTCTGCAGGAAGGAGGGAATAAGGCGTGGTGAGCAGGCTCCGGATGGACTGGTTTGTTGATTTCACGAGCTCTATGGCGTAGGGGCATCCCCAAGTTGTCTGGTAATGTCCGTGGGTGGTTAGGGCAGGGGGATAATGTCAGGAGTGTATAGTCCAAAGAGGACGTGGTCGGGCTGTGGACACTGGACTGGTTGTTTGTATTTGAAAAGTGGGACCCTAAAAAGAGAATTCCTCCACAGGGGCATGGATAGGTGGCCAAACACAGAGGCGCGAGGCCAAGTTAAGGTGACTTAGAATAAGGTGTGTCCAGTATGTACTGGTATGTGCAGGGAAGGTGATTTTACAGAAGCTAGAATCATAGTCCGTACAAAGGCGCAGTTCCGATATCAGCCCCTCAGAAGAGCCTTCCCTGCCTATGCAAACTACAGGGACAGTCTCGGCAGCCATTAGTTACCCACTTCACTCACTTCGTAGCATTCAGGGTTTGTCCCCTGCTTAGCACCCAGCTGCAGCAACCCCCAGGCAGAGGAAAAGTCCTCACAGGGCCACCAGGCCCTGCATGATCTGAGACCCCTGACCTCTCTCGTTTGTTTTCCCACCCGTTTCCCTTCTTGGCCCACTTCAGCCCTGCAGATTTCCTTGAGCTCTGCTTTTCTCTATAGCACTTATCCCTTCTAACATGCTGTCTCCTTTCCACAATGTCAAGTCAACGGGAGCAGTAGAGGTTTTTTTTCTCATTCACTTCTGTGGCTGCAGCCTAGGTCAGTGCCAGGAATTTAATTGAGACTCAGCAAATAGTGAATGAACAACTTATCACTACGTGAAACATTCCTGTCTTAGGCTACAGGGTTCACTCACCCAGAACCCATTCACTGAGGCCCTACTGCATGCTGGACCAGTTTCTGACAGAAACACAACAGTGGGTGGTAAAGGCAGAGGTCTCTATTCTCATGCAGCTTACAGCCTAGTGGGGGAGACAGAGAAAAAAAATAATTAAAATACATGCAAATTTGGAAGTAATATGTAACATGAAGAAAAATGAAGTCAGGAAGAACAAACATTTGAGGAAATTCCTGAAGGTGTTTAGGGAGCAAGCAATGCAGAGTGCTGGGTGTTCCAGGCTGATAACAGCAAGTGCAAAGGCCCTGAGGTCATAGTGGGCTGCAGGTTGAAAGTCTTAGTTATTTGTCTGGATTCTTAGTTTTGTCTCAAGTCTGTATTTTGCTTTCATTGGTAATCCTTAGTTTTATGTTAGCTAATGAACCCAAGCCCGGGTCATCCATCTACTAAATTCAGCAAATTCTATCCCAGTGATTTAATGTGAAAGCGGGTGAATTTGGGTCAAGTCAGCACATGTTTATTGGGTGGCCTCCATGAACTCAGCAGTGTTGAGCACCAGCAGGCTGTGAAATGAATACCACAGGCTGCCCTGACCACCCTGGTTAATGAACGTCTAGTGTACTCAAGCCTTCTCCACTGCACCCCTGCTGAAAGCTAGTTCCCCAGCAGACTTGGCTCTCTGACCCCTAGCTCCTGGCCCCTCACTTATGAAAGCAGCTCATGAGCTATAGCGCCCTGTCTGGTTTGTCCATATGTGGCTTGTGTGAGGTCAGAACTGTCAGATCTCGTCTCAAGCATCCCTTCAGTTGCTGCTGATTTTTTTGTCATCTTGCTCTCTTGCAGCAGCCATCAGAGGCCAGAGTGCAAAGAAAGGAGTGCACTAGCTGAGTTTTAAGGGAAACATGGAAAAGCCAGTAATGGATATATCCCGTTCCAAACCGAGTGAGATTCTCTGCATATTTAGGAAAAGACCTCTTGTGTACAAGTGGAGTAGGGTCTCCCAAGGTCCAGAGGAAGGAGATATCTCCAGGTACAGTGGGGATGAAGGCTCTTGGCCTTCCCTGTAGCAGCTCCAGGTGCCAGCCTGTGAATAGGGAACCACCCAGGTGTCACATGAACATGGCTTTGTAATTGCCAAGCAAAGCATGAGCAAGGGATATTGGATGTCGAGGATCTGGGAGGGTGTGGTGGTGCTGATGGAGGAAGGTAACCTTCCTCTCTTAAGTGTGAATTGCTTTTGTGAGTGTCCTAATGGCCACATGACAATAGCCAAGTCCCAGGAGCCCCCTGGATGTGGGGCTGGGTGCCTTAGCCCCCTGGATGTGGGGCTGGGTGCCTTAGCACCAATCATGGAAGACCATGTGTCTTCCCAGATTGCAGGGAGTGGACTCTGGGTTTGCAGAAAGGCTCTCCACTTCCTCAGTATGGTCTAGTCACTTCCATTCTCTGACCCTCAGTCTTGCCCTCAAAAATTAGGACACAGTTTGCTACCTTAACAAGGTTAACCCTATGAGGATTAATTTTGGTAATATGAGTGGCCCAGCCTGTGGCCAGCCCTCAACAGACAGTGCTCAAATCCATTTGGATCCTAGATTTGACTGGAGCCTTGCAGTGTTATTTGGAAAATCCTTAAAGATAGCCTAAATCCATAGAGTTGCAGTTCCAAGGTATTCTATTCAGCAAGCAAGGAGGGACAGTCAGAATTGTTTCAATAGCCAGTGGCAAAAATCCCGAAGTGGCTTAAACAAGCAAACAATCAAAGCAGGAAAAAATAGTTTATGTAACTAAGAAGTCTAAAGGCAGATAGCTTCAGGCAAAGCTGTACCTGGGTGCTTGAGGACCTCAGCAGTGTCGCGAATTCTGGTCAGCAGGATTCATATGCCATGGCGGCATGTAAATAACTGTACATATAATATACTGGACTTGAAATTCCGGGACCACGTGTCCCCTCCACAGCAGGAATCATCTCTCTTGACCCCTTGGCTTAGCTTACTTCCCTTTCTGCTGCCATCATTCTTATGGAGGCTTTCTTTTTATGAAAGCAAGATGGCCACCAACTGCCACAGTCTAATATCATATCTCCTCAGCTCTCCAACGGAAATAGAGCTTTTCTTCCCCCAGGATTCCAACACTACCGGCTGACCCATGGGAGTTGATTGGTCACATGCCCCACCCTGAGCCAATCACTGTGGCCAGTGAGATGGAATATGCTGATTGGCTTGCTCAAGGTCATGTGACTACCATCTCTAAGGTAATTTGTGAAATAAAACCTGAATTGGAAGGAGTTTGCAACCTCAAGATCACCCACAGAAAGTAACTTTTTACATAAACACATTCTGTCTAGAATCCAAGAAAGCTGGAGAACTGGAAATGATCGTACAATAAAATGAGTGCTTCCTAACAATTTCAGTGTTAAAGAATTTAAAATATCAAAGGGTCTGGGCCCTCCACTTGCCTGCCTCATTTCTGTCCGGGAACATCACAGAGGGCATAGAAAGCACAAAACAGTCCATGGGAAACAGCACCTGTCTCGGGGCATTAGTGAGGGCTGCCTCCCACCTACAATTTGCCGTTGCCCTGCTCTTTGCACTCTGATGAACTGACGTTTGGTTGCATGCACCAGCTTTCATTATATTCGTAAGAAAAAAGGCTGCCTTTCTGTTACACCAAGATGAATTTCTTAAAAACCCTGCAGGTACAGAAGTAGAGATTCAGCACCTGAATGCAAAAACAGGCTGTGATGGTGAAAATCACAGAACACCATGCAGCAGTGTGCACAGTCCTGGAAGGGTCACAAGAATCCACTCTTCAGGTGGAAGCTGGGAATGTAACAGTAATAACAGCTAAACTGCGTTGGCTGCTCCCTGTACCATGTGCTTTATGTGGCATGCTTTTTCTTTACAGAATTCATGGGGAACAGGTACTACTTCGGTGACCCTGTGCTGTTGACAGTTTATAAATCTTATCTAAGATTATATAGCTCTTAAATGGAGAGTAAGAACATAAACCTGTAACTGCCTGACTTTGAAAATAGGTTGCCTTAAGCACCAAGTGATATGAACCCCCAATAAAAGGATACGACACACCTAAATCTTGGAAGCTAATACAGTTTGAGAAAACTCAGGGAAGATGCACTTTATCATATTTATATTATTATATATGTTGAAGGAGAGTGAAAAACCCACGCTATTACTTGAAGTTACTTGTTCAGCAAGACTAACATACCTGAGGAATAAAGAGTTAATTGGCTTCAAGACCACCTTGCTAATTTTGGTCATCTGTGCAGAATCTGTCTTACTTTTAGTCCTCAGCTTCACAATAAAGTCTCAATTTACCAAGTCAATCATTTCTTCTTCCTGTCTCATTTTGCTACTATCATACCTACCCTGAGGAAAACAATGTAAATCATGTGTTCATCACATCTTTCTCTGTACCTGGTCAAACACATACACACACAATTACCTGTACATCGGTCAGTATATAGCTTTGAATATGTCATCAACCTCAGATTGATGTAACAGCCACTATGCTCACTGTCCCAACTCCATAGAACCCATGCCAATGGGGCTAACTCACCAACTTTCTTAATACCCAAAAAACATGATACCCTCAAAACCTGGAATTTATTTATAAAAAATTCTGTATTTATTCTTACATGTTTAAACTTCATTCCCCTTCAGAGTACTGTCCATTTGATGTCATACAACTATTGAGACATTTTTTCCGCAGCTCAAAACAGTTTTTAAACTCGTTAATTTTGATGCCTTTTAGTGTTTCTGCTGTTTTTTGTTTCATCTCTTCCACATTGGTAACAAGTTTCCTTTTGAGGACTTTTTCATTCAGGGAAACAAAAAAGTTACTCAGAGAGAGGTGGGGTGAATAGGAGGATGTGGCACAGGGGTCATGCCACTTTTCGTCAAAACTGCTGAACACTCACTGCGGTATGGGCAGGTACACTCATAAATCACCCATCACAAAATGGAAAAACGCATTGAAAGAGTCTTCAAAAAATTCACGGAAGCCAAATGCAGCCTCTCACAGTGATGCCAACTGGTACACTGATATAGATGGGCTCCTAGAACACTCACATAGTGGCAAAAGCCTGTACTAAAAAGGGGCCCACCCTCCAGAAGATAATTATGGTTTTTTGGGAAGACTCTCTTACACATAATCGAGGATTGTCTATTGTACCAACATGTTACCCCCACACCAACACAAGGGTCACTAGAATGACCTGTCCAAAGTGGTTTTTCAACCTTAGCTACACATTAGAATCACATAGGAAACTTCAAAATTTTTTCAATGACCTAGCCACACAGCTGAGTAATCAAATCAGAATTGTAAGAGATGGGATAATCTCAGGCATCGGTGTTTCTTCAAAGCTCCTCAGTGTAATTTCAATGCGCAGCTGAATTGAGAATTACTTTACTTCTACGAACATCAGATAGACCAATTGCATATTGCCTGACTGTTCTGACCATCCAATAACATCCCTTCTTTAAGGAGTTATTGATCAAAGTTACACCAATAAAATAACTGATATTTGTAGTTATTTCTCTCCCAGTTTGGATCTGCCCTGACCTGTACAAACCAAACTAATTTTGCTATCATTGCAAAAAAGAGCCATTCCAGTGGGGTGGGTGGTAGAAGTGGTAACTGAACTTACTGTGGAAATCATGTCACAGTCCATATATATCAAGTTGCTATGCTGTACACCTCAAACTTATGCAATATAATGTTATATATCAATTACCTCAATAAACCTGGAAAACACAAAATATCAACAACAAAAAAGGGAGAAGAAAGAAAGAGCCATTCAATTTAAGGATGGTCCCAACACTTTGCTTCTGCACGTTCGCTTGGGAAGTCGAGGTCATCTACCCAAACATTACACTGGCTGAATTAAGAATCACCTACGGAGCCTGTGAAATTCGCAGGTGTTTTAGTTCTGCCCCCTAGCAACTCTGAGTCTGTGAATCTTAGACATGAACTTTTAAGAAACTATTTATGTAAATCTGATATGAAGGCTGGTTTGGAAACCACATAACTACTCAATGAGGGAAGAAAAGGTATTCAAAATAAATACAAACACAGCCTTTTGCCAAGAAATTTGACTGTGTGTGTGTGTGTGTGTGTGAATATCTCTCAAGAATTTTGATTAAGAAGAGAGTGAGAGAGAGAGAGAGAGATTGAAATTCCTGAGATACACCATGTTTCATAAGCCATTATCAGTAAGCGATAAGAGATAAATTACAGTGACATGAGGTGTCCGAAGCTTTGAATTTACCCATCACCTGTAGAGGGGCTGCGGGGCACGCCATGATGGTGGCAGGGCAGTGGGGAAGGTCTATGAGCAATGAGATCTCATCAAATTCTAGAGCCACTCCGAGGTCAGAGACTGAAATGGTCTTTTTTCACCAAGTGTAAAAGTCAGAGGGTACATGAGGTACAAGGTAAAAGATACTACATACCAGGAGAAAAAAACTTGTAACTTCTTTATAGGAACAAAATAACCAAAGTAGATATTTTAACTACTAAAATAAGATATTTCAATGGTTACAAATAGAGGAATAAAAGAAGAAATTATCTTTATACGGGAACCAAGAAAAACTCAGATGTGTGGGACTCCGGGGCAGAGTTCTTGACCTTTAGTAAATAACTTTATCTTTGTGAGAATGACAATGGCAGTAAAGAGAAATGAAGCAAAGTTGCTTTATAAATAGCAGTCCTGTATGAAAATTGGCAAAGCCTGTTTATGTGAGCAATGACGAAATAATTATATTGAAGTTGTGCTTCAATACATTTTATTTGAAATTCTTGCTAAATTTTCACATTAGACTTTAACTCCTTTGCTCTAGACTTCCTGTTGGTTCAGAAATAAAATGTTGGTTAGCTCACAATTTCAAATCTTTAGAGAATAGCAGGCTACTAGGTGGTATGTATGGAGATGTTCTTCAAAAAGACTGTCACAATATTCTGAAATGCAAATAGCTTTGCACTAGCAGAAATGCACTAGCTTTGAATTCAGATCATATCAGTTTTTCCAGTAAATTCTAAATCTTTGTTCTAGCAAAATCAGTGTCACAGATTAGTTTGCCATTCTTTTAAGCTTGTACATAGCAATACAATTATGTGAGAACATAAGAACCATATTTTTATTGATATCCTTAAATTAGTAATTTTGTCCCAGAAAGACACCTGACCTCTAAATTTACAATGTTTATCATCTAGTGTGCAAGGACACTGGCAAACAATGGCAAAGGAAAATTCCAAAAAGGTAAAAATAATTATTCTAAATCTTAATCTCTTTAATTTATTAAAACTTTTCTGAATGAAATAAAATGTCAGTTATAAGAAAATAAACTTCAAATAATAATACCCAGATTATCACAAGAATAACCTCAACATTACTAATTTAAATAAAAGAGAATATAAATGTTAAGTGATGTGCTACTTCACCTAGGTTATGAATGATTTAAATTTTAAAGATAATTGAAATGCATTTACATAGGGAGATGGAAGAGAAGAAGTTATTTTGTATGTGCAGGCTGATGCCTACCTGGTACACAGTGGTACAGGTAAATCATTTACTAAGGCATTTCCAAATCATTGGTATAGTGATGCCACCCAGCAACTAGGACCCCTAACAGGGACCCCCCAACCTCTGTATGGTCCAGCAGCTCTCACAGCAAGGTCTCCTGGCCCTCATTCCAGGGCTGTGGTCTGTGTCAGTTCTGGCTGATGAAATATTTACATAACACCCAGTGCACTTGTGCATGTGTAACAATAAAGCAGGAAAAGAGTCTTTTATTTGAGAGAGGAAAAGTCAATAAAGTGATTCTGAGACAGAACAATAGGGACCTAGAACAGCTGTTCCCCTAGGTCTTCAGCAATACTCAGAACATCAGATCAGAAAGCTCTGGACAATGAGGTGGAGAATTTCTGTGAAGCAAGTTTATTTGCCTGATAGTTTCAACACACAGTCATGTCTTAATCTGTTTTGGTTCTGGTAGGATAGCTGTCTCCCTCCTCACACGAACTTAATCACAACTGTCTTACTTATTGCTGAATTTGGAAAAAGTCTATTAATCCAAATCTTCAATCTTCACTAATGCTGCTGTCTTCTCACAAATCCAAGAAATTTCAGCACTGCAGCGGGAAGTATAAATATTTCCTTTTTGAAAATAAGCACATCCTTTGGATCCATTGATTTGGGCATATTCTTTAGTACTAAATCTGAAAATCAATCAATTCAAAATTAATTATAAATTTAAAAAATAATTTATACATCAAATATTAACATTTGATCGCAATTCAGTGTTCATAGTCACCAAATACCATGTGTCTGAATGTTGAGAGACTTCTGCTTCACAACAAAACAAAATCTCTAAAGCTGGCATTTCTAAGTCCCTTTTTTAAGTTAACTGTAATCCCAGGTAGAATTTACTTTTTCATTTTTTTATTTTTAGTGTTTCCTTTTTTTAATTGTTCAATTACAGGTGTCCCCATTTTCCCCCATTACTCTCCCCTGCCCTTCCCCATGCCCCCTTTCACATCCAATTCTTCCCCTTGGTTTTCCTTGTCCATGGGTCATTCATACATGTTCCTTGACTTGACCATTCCCCTTCTTTCCCCCATTATCTCTCTCCCCCGACCCCTCTGGTCACTGTCAGTTTGTTCTTTATATTTGTCCCTCAAAAATTTGGTTCTGTTGTCAATTATTAAAAGAATTTTGCAAAATTATGTGCCCCTTGACATATTTTTATGTTGATGCCTACTTTTTTCATATCTTTAAATAGTTGTCAAAAATGCAATTTTAAAAATATTGTATATTCTATAAGTACTTTAAATATTTTCATGAAAACTATGAAGAGCTTCATGTTAATGTGTGAAAAACATTTGTCATATAATTTAATTGGCAAGTCCTTATCATTAAAAAAATTAATTGTTGAAGTAGTCAACCAATGTTGATTTTCTTTTTGTTAGAAAAGAGCTGACAATTGTTCAATTTTGAATGTATGTTCTTATCATAAACATTACCCTTCTGGATTGTAAGCACTGGAGAGGGCAGCTGAGAGGCTGAGCGCGTGATCACAAACTTAGTCCTGATTTTGCCACTGATGACCTGAGTGACCACGGGCAGGTTCTTTAAGCTCTTTCTGACAATATTTCATCTATAAAATTGGAATATAACATACTTTCATCATAGGGATAATATTTATAAAATATTTTGAACATAGTGTTATTTGTGTTGGTTACATAAAAAATTTAAACCAGTGGATGAAGTTCAATGTCATGCCATGAGGTTGTCACACACATGAAAGTCGGTACTCCTCCTTTCACTATTGATACCGAAGCTCTATTTTCCTTGTAGGTTGTATTCTTTGTGTATCTAGATTTATAATTCTTACAATTAACTTTTTTACTGAGGTAATATTAATTAATAACAAGTTTCAGGTGTACATTATAATTTGATATCTGTATACACTATAGCATTCTCACTATCAAAAATTTAAAAAATGGACAGAGGGCCTGAATAGACATTTCTCCAAGGAGGACATACACAGAGGGATAACAGGCAAATAAAAAGGTTATTACTATTATTATGAAATACAAATCAGATCACTTATCTAGGCAGTACTCCATTTCTTAGTGTCCCAAACAGAGACTTACAAAGATGGAGAGGGGTCAGAGCCATCCTCCCACAGCCAACTTCTCCCAGATGGATCCCATGATAATCCCAGCCAGAAGAAAGGAAACTTAGGTAAGGGTTGCATCTTCAGAAAATCCTGAGAGAAAGAAAGAAAAAATATTATGTGAGAGCCACATTTCCATTTGCAGAAGTAAGATAAATGGGAACATACATTAAATTCACTAATTAATTCTCATTCAAAATGCACTTTATTCCTACTGTGTGAATCAGAAATTCCATTTATTTATTTTCCATTATATGGATAATTTCTGTAATGAGGAAATGCTATTCGGACCTTTTCTTCCAAGCTGTCTATTTTCACCAAGGTTGAGTTGTTGTCCATGCAGTGTTTTCTACTGTTAGTCCAGGTTTTCTCTTCATCTGTTGCAAAATAATAGCAACTGTCTTGGTACCACTGCCACATCTTAGGACAAGGATTACATTTGTGGTCTGAAAAAGAAACCATACCCAAAAGTACAAACTAAACAACTTTGCAGTGATTGGGGAAGGTTTTGGAAACTAAATTATTTAATTTGATAATAGGGTTTGACACCCAGGACCCTGAAAACATGCTGCTTTAGGAGCCTCTGAAAATGAAGTCACCCTATTACGTGATTGAAATTCTCTTTTCAGGGCTCAGTCTTCTGGCCTTAGAATTATCAGTTTTATATTTGACTTGTTATAACAACTGGCTGCCCTAAAAATAGTTCATAAAGTGAGGGACTGAAGTATGCAGATTGATGTCATTCCATAATGCTTCCCCAAATTTTCCTTTGTGTTTTCAGAAATGTAAAATATAAATTTATATCTCCCCTTGCCTTCTGTAAAATTAATGTGACATCATTAGGGGTCATTAGATAATATGACTCCTTCATACTCCCAGAGGTGGTGCACATAGTTAACCTAAATTGGGACAACAGATTTGATCTGGCTGGTCAGCAGGTCCTGATTACCTGAAGTATGAATGACTAGCTCTTGACAGAGTTTGATGGCCATTTGTCCCTGCTTCTTCAATAGATTGGAGATCTGTAATTTGAGAAATTCCTCCTCTATGGAAAAGTTTCTGTAGTTGCTCAGCTGCTGGGATAAATTATCCTGTCGTTGGTGGATAGTTTTCTGAAGTTGACGCGATTTCTTTGAATCTGAGTTAATTTCATTAGAGGTCTGCAAAACTCCAAGACATAACAGGAGACGAGTTCATACAACCTTCCATTCTCATGATAGCCCTAGATAATTCTCTTAACACAGAAATATTCCTTGACATTTTTTAAGATTTATTAGTAGCTCTTAATAATGGAGGTATCATGGAAGAAATGCACCAGATACATTTCTTTTTAAAATTATTTAGAGTTCATCCTTATAATTTCATGTTTATTTAATTATTATCATTCTTGTATTAAAATAATGAATTAAAACTTATATATCTCTGACATTTCACCTAAGGGGGTGCCAGTCATTTTGCCATTCATTTGGAGTTGGTTTGCGTAATTGTTTCAATAAGAGCAGGATCCTTTGGGGGCAATGGATATCTCAAACTATGGTCTGCAGACCACTTGCATCAGAATCACCCAGGATATTTATTTTAAAAAACAAGCAGATTGTAATGCCATGCCTGATCATTAGGTCCATAAAATCTGCATTGTAATAAGCACTTTAGATGATTGACCAATAGAATAAATTTAAGAACCATTGCACTCAAAGCATGGCACTTTAGGGGAACAAAGCATTCATTCTTCTATTGAGAACCAATGAAAACACATGGTGTCTTCATTTTTTAGAACATATATCACTGTACATCACCTGTTAATCTTTATGATTGGCTACTGAATATTTGTTACAGCTGTTAGAACATTATATTTCTTTTTAAAAGAGAAAGTTACATCATTAGCTTTGATTTATGTGTCCAAATAGGTATGTCTAAATCCTAATTATCCACGAAATTTTACATACATAAGAAGAAGTGAAAGTAGCAGAGGAGCTGTTAGTATCATTCAACAGATAATGGCTGCAAATTTGACTAGGAATGCCCTGAAATTGAACACTGTGATAATTCACCATCCTGTGCATCACATACTTAACAGCACCCTACAGACTGTGTACCCTCAGGATGTTTTGCAATTGTTAGTTCAGGATTCCCTATTCCGTCCAGCCCTGACTTCCCCAAAATGGGTCAGAATAAAGAAAATACTCTTTTTTTTACTATTGTGCTTAGGAATGGAGCTTCCACTGGTGGAGGTGGTAAAGATTTCTGTCTACTGGATAAGGTATATCAGGCAATTCTTCTTCTTGCTTTTACCTCTTTTTCATTTAATGCAGGCAGGCTGTTGCTAAGGATTAGAAGTAGTCTCTACTCTAGGAAGGTCTTGGGTGAGCAGATTAAGCCAGTCTTGTACAAAGTCTTAGAGGTAAATAAAATGCCATGCTCTTTCTTTCTTTCTTTTTTGAAGATTTTATTTATTTATTTTTAGAGAAGGGAAGGGATAGAAAGAGGCAGAGAAACATCAATGTGTAGTTGCTTCTCACATGCCCCCTACTGGTCACCTGGCCCACAACCCAGGCATGTGTCCTGACTGGGAATGAAACCAGCAACCCTTAGGTTCACAGGCTGGTGCTCAATCCACTGAGCCACACCAGCCAGAGCATGCTCTTTCTTGAATCCACTCTCCCTGGCTTTCTGTTTCTCACCATTGGGATAATAAGTGGATGTATTTCTGTGCAGAAAAGAGACTCCTTATTCCAACCAATAACTGAAAAATAAAAGTTGTCTTCATAGCCTAGTCTAGGTTATCAAGAGAATGATTTGGGATACAATCCTCATAGTAATATTTTCTTTGTTGGTTTGCCTTGGGGACATGAAGAATGAGAGAGATAGGAAGTATCAGAAAGTATTAGAGTATTCAGGATATAGCACCTATCACACAATCCAACCTGGAATTACATAGTTTACACATGTGTTCCCTAAGCACCTTTCTTGGGTTTGATACAAGTATACTTACACATAATCCCCAAGGTCACCAGCCCCAACAGCAGCAACAGACAAAGAGTTAGCAGACTCAGGGCTGCCCACCGCCATGCGGGGAATGGAGCTGGATACCCTGAAGAATGACGACAGAGGAATGAGCAGAGCTGCCTGTGGTTTACATGGTTGTTCATTTTTCACACTTAGAAAGCTTCCTAAGGTTCTGTAATGCCTCTATCTAGAAAATACCTAAAGCAATGTGCTTGTAAGGGCCCCACCATCAGTTGTCCTCCATCTCTTTCCTTTCCTTCTTTCCTTCCGTCCTTCCTCTTTCTTTTTTTTTTTTTATCCCCCTCCTTTCCTTTAGAGTGTCTTCTAAGTTTTAGGTTTTTGTTTTACATGATCACACACCTTTCTTCTCCAAGTTTCCTAAATTCACAAACAAACCATAATGGAAAGTAGTCCCCCTGATGACCCTAACAATAGAAGAGATACCAAGTTTTTGAAATTACAAACCTCCACAATTTTTACCTATTACCCATCTTATTGATCACCTAATAGATTATGAATCAATACTGAATGAAAGAAGAAATCAATGTGCAATCTAACCTACAAACCACAGGGAAAAAAACCCAGAAAGCCAGTGGATAACTCTTAAAAATTTAATATTCCATACACAGCTTAGGGAAATAGTAAGTTTACAATTGCTTGTATGAAAAATAATACAATAATTAGTAAATAATATACAAGTATAGACTCTGTGTTTCACGTACTCACAACTGTAAACCTATCTTGCCCGACCTTGTTTGTATCACAAATGGTTCTCCCACTTGCCTCAGATTTCTCTCCTTTATTCGGGATCTAATGGCATCTAACCTAATATTTCAGAACGGTTGGTGGAATCTCCAGGTGCACTATTACATACATCACATCCACTACTCCCTCTTTCTTAAAGATTAAAGTTAAATTTTTCTAAAAAATGATACCTAGTTGCCCTGGCTGGCGTAGCTCAGTGGATTGAGCGTGGGCTGGGAACCAAAGGGTCCTGGTTCTATTCCCAGTCAGGGCACATGCCTGGGTTGCAGGCCAGGTCCCCAGTGAGGGGGCCATGTGAAAGGCAACCATACATTGCTGTTTCTGTCCCTCTCTGTCTCCCTCCCTTCCCCTCTCTCTAAAAATAAAAAATAAAATCTTTAAAAAAATAAAATAAAAAAATAAAAAATGATACCTAGTCATCTTTGTTAGACACGGGCAAAGTCTGTTCCCACCCTTTTCCATGTATCGCCCCTCTCAAACCATACACATGCTTAAACTGAAAATAAATCTAAAGGGTTCTTGAGAATGTTGTTCACCCATTTTAGATGATTAAGGACAACTGGAATAGCCGTTGGATTCTTGAAGGTAAGGGATGTAGTCTGATATATTAAATTGGATTCCTGACCACAAAGACCACTGTTTCTTCCAATTAGGTATAAGGCAATGAGTGTAAGGCTAGAACTAAGTCTGGACTCCCCCACATAACAGTTGTACAAACTTGGTTAACTCATTCCATTTTTTCCAGCCTCAGTTTTCTCATTAATACATTGAAAAAAGTACTAATAGTATTTCATTTACTTTGCAACTATATTTTAATAAAGAAGTAATACACTGCATATAAAATACTAAAGATGATATTATTATTGATTAAACACTACTAATTATACTGTGAATTTCAACTCCCTAATTTTTTTTAAATACTGTAAAGCAGAAGCTATCTTTTTTTATTTCTGACTCACCCATCCTGTAGTTTTCCTCTTCAGTTATTTATACCCTTGAAAAGAAAAATTCCTTCTACCTTCTCTATTTTACAGGCCTCCAATCTGCCTTCCAAAGAAAACTGTTCCGGCATCTTTCACGAGGTCTAAATATCAAGGACTACATTTATGAAAAGAAATCTCTTCACCCACAAACTCAATTTTTGGCATGTCTAATAAACATTTTTCACTAACACAGGACTTGGTGAGACAGAGTGACATCACACATTTTTCCTCAACGCTGGGAACATTCATTCTGCTAACATAGTCCACAGCCCTGTCTCCATGCCAAGGCTTCCACAGCTCCCCTCTCTTTAGCATCGGTATCAAAACCAGAACCTCAGAGCGTTACAAATCTATCCATCACCTGAGGTCCAATCTTGCTTTCTCTGAATCCTTACCTCTTTTCCTTAGATTATTTCTATTTCCTGCTCCTAAGGAATCCTGAAATGTGAGTGTCGCATAGGTCACTTCTTCAGACATTGTAGAAGAAAGCACTACTGTCAATTGTGTAATGTTTTGATATCTTCAGGCCTGGAACAAGATGTTTTTCCAAGGCTGGGAGCTTTCACGTGGACACTCAACTGACCCAAGACACAGCCTACTACAAACCTTCATAAGGACAATGACAATCAGTTTTTCTGCAGAGAAAGCCAAATATTCTCCTCAGAACTAGTGCGTTATAGATTTCAAACTGTCTGCTCTTCCTCATTGTTTGTTGCTATGAAACAAAGAAGTGGTACTTGGAGTCAGTGCAGGAATGGTGACTTCCTGCAGGAAATCCAATGATTGTCAATGTTTCCATAGAGAGTCAGGTTGTCCTCTTCACATGTGCTGAAGGTCAGCTATTCTGTATGGACACACAGGATGCGGTTTATACTCCTCTATATTAGATGTAAAGCAGACACATATCCTAAGACAGGAAGCGGTGTGTAATCACATGTACTGAGAGCTATATAGTTAACACCACCCATCTGGCTGGTATTTTAAGAAATCCAACTGTGTGTGGTGGGGCAGGGGGCACTGTAGAGAAATAAAGAGAGAGAAAGGGAAAGAGAGAAATGTGCAGTGTTGGCAATAGGGCATGGAGAAGAGATTGAGAGCTATTAAAACTGTGTATGAATGGAGTTCCCTTCTGGCATGGCTAAGATCCTAATAGAATAACCTTCCTGAAAATAAGAACTAATATTCAGAATGAGATTTAAAATAATAACTACTGAACTTCCAGGAGAGTGAAGAACAGCAGGCAGATTCCAGAGAGAATGAAGAGTGGCACATGGCAAGGTGCTTTTGTTTTTGTCTTTAATTCGTTTGTTTGGTTGGTGCTGGCCTGAGGGCAGCCCACAGGCCTTGTTGCAAGGTGGCTAACACTCCCTTAGAGAACAGGTGGTCTTTCGTGTATGAAAAATCAGGAGATGGAATTTGGGGCAACCGCAAACATGAATAGTGCTGGATGTTCATTCAGAGCACTGGACACAAGAGAATCTCTAGCATGTCTGTGCCTTGATGTCTTTTTAAGCTGCAACTTATTTACATTTTATTAATAAATAACTTCATAAAAAAAGAGACAACTTCTACTTCTCTATCTTAGGCTTAAAAAGGCCCTGAAGAGATGCTTCCAATAAAACTGAAGTGAGCTCACTGCATAAGGATTTCCACTGTGATATTCTAAGTTTCAATAACATCACATGAGCAACAACGAGTTGACAGGTTATATAGAAAGTGTTCTGGTTACTATTTGGAAGAACACAAGAAAAACAGCACATGAACGTGGTTGCTCATTGAGTCACAATAGGCACCAGACTCAGAGCTCTTAAAGGACCGTATAATCCCACCATAACTTTCCATAAAGTTTACTCATTTACATAAGAAAGTCAACTGTTGTTAAGAACTCGTGGTATGCAGAATAGTAGCCCCCCAAAGATGTCCTAATTCTCAGAACCTCTGAATATGGTAGTTTATACGGCAGACGGTACATTGTAGATGTGATTAAGATTACAGACCTGCATTATCTGAGTGGACCAATTTAATCACATGAGTCTGTACAGGTGGAGTACCTTTCTCTGATGTAGTCACAGAGAGATGTGATGGCAGAAGGGCTGGGGAAATACAACGTTGCTGGCTGAAGATGGAGGAAGGGGTCCAGGCACCAAGAAATGCAGCTGGAAGATGGAAAGTTAACAAAACTGATTCTCCCACTGAGCCTTCAGAAAGGAACACAGCCCAGCCCGCAGCCCACATGAGACCCCAATGAGCCCCAACATGAGACTTGTAACCAACAGAGTGTGAGATAATTAATATGTATTGTTTAAGCTGCTCTATTTGTGCAATTTGGTACAGCAGAAATAGCAAACACAGAACTCAAAAAATATTTGGCAGCTATCCATGAGCATTAGGAAACTAAGGAATATTTTTTGTTTTGTTTTTCCTGGAATATTTTATTTATTTTTATTGTATTTCTTCCATCACCATTTATCCCCCTAATCCCCTCTTCTACCTCCACCTCCCTCCTCCCTACACCCTGCAGTCACCACACTGTTGTCCGTGTCCATGAGTCTTTTTTCTTTTTCGCTCCATCTCCCCACCACCCAATGACCTGCCACTGAGATGTCAGCCTGCTGTCTACCTATGAGTCTGTCTCTATTTTGTTTATTACTTCAGCTTGTTCATTAGATTCCACATATGAGTGAAATCTTAGGGTATCTGTCTTTCTCTGACTGGCTTATTTCACTTAGCATAATGTTCTCCAGGTCCATCCATGCTGTTGCAGAGGATAAAATTTTCTTCTTTTTTTTATTCCATTGTGTAAATGTAACATAGTTGTTTTGTCCACTCATCATACTGATGGACAGTTGAGATGCTTCCAATTCTTGGCTATTGTAAAAGTTTCCTTTGGAATGATAGAAGGAAAATTAGATAACTCTACTCAGGGACACGGTGTGGGTTTTTACTTTCAAATGGCTGGGAGTGAGCTAAAAGCTGCCAACTTCCACCTCTATGTAAAAGTTATCTTAGTCAAAGATCTCCAGAAAGAGCAGTACCCACCTTAGGGTTGAGAACAAATATCCAATGAGTTGCAGAAATGCAATAAAATAATAATAATAATACAGTGACATTTGTGCATGTTCTCTAAATACATAAGTGTACATATATTTCTTGTTTGTGTTCATTTTTTTTAATGTAATGGCACAACCAATCAAGAAAGGCAGGTCTGAAGGCTTTGGGTCATGCTCAACTGAACTCCACAGCCAAAAATGTGGAAATGAATGATAAACCTATGTTTATGTCTATTACTCTAGGTGAATCAGGTAAAGGCAGAGACCACTGAAATAAGTTAACTCAAATAGGTGGTTATAGAAATGAACACTGGCAAGGTTTTCAGTCTCTGTTCTGGTCTTTCACTTTCAACAAAATTTGCAAAGACTGAGTTTTCATTTTCCTTTTCCATATTTTTTTCACATACCTTCAGTTCTTTAAGAAAGTATTCAACCTCTTATTATCTTATATGAAATAATACTTGGATAAAACAACAATGAAAGCTCTCATCTGGTTCCTAATTATTTCTACGAAGGAGATGATTGATCACACTTTCTACACACTTTCTACTATTGTTTTCCTAAAGGACTATATATTTATTACCAATTTATAATTTTATTGATTTAGAAAATATTGTCTATACTTTTCTTCCTTAAACACTTCCATCATCTCTAGCTCATTTTACCAGACTACACTGTCAAACAGCACACCTTGTTGCAGACATCTACCAAATTCTAGGACATTTTTTCTTATTTCTTTACCATTTTTCAACTGTCTTAAATCTCTTTGTTCATCTCTATGCCTGTCATGATTGTCAGCGATTTCAACATCTTGTGTAGGTGATAATTTCATTACCCTGGGCTACTGGTTCCTGGAATTAGCTGCAATAACCTTATTCACATGCATCTATCAGCCACCTACTGTGATGATCATATTTTAAAGCATGTTGTGCAATGTTGTAGTTTCTAGCCACATGTAACTATTTAAACTTAAATTAATTAAAATTAAAAATGCATTTCCTCAACCATACTAATCATACTTCAAGTGTTCTATAGCCCAGGAGGCTACTGGCTATGGATTCACAAATATGTAATATCTCCATCATCATGGGAAATTCTATTCCACAGTGCTGTGCTAGAATCTAGGCAACGTCATTACCTATGTAAGTACGTCCTCTCTTACTTCAGTTTCAGACACTCCACTCTCTAACCTCAGCGCCGATGTTTCCAGCCTACTCCTTATAGTGATTCTATGATCAACAGCACTTTGATGCCCATTAAGATATCAAATTTAATGATATCACCATTTTATTATTATAAATCCTTCATGCCTCATTTCCTATTTTACCTGGTTTAACCCATTTACCAGAGTCAATTACAATAATTGTTTTCTTACATACAGCCACAGCTTTATTGCTTATCTCTTCATCCATCATTCACATCTGCAAAATGCAGCCTAATTAAATCCAACTCTACCTACTTTACACTTGCATATGAGTAGCTGACTGTGACTATATTAACTGGTCTTATTTTATATTTTCCATTACTTGCCAGCACGCTTACTAAGCAGTCTACTTTGTTAATCTCTTAAAAGATTATTTCCGGTTTCTCTTCATTCTTTAACTCTCAAATTATTTTTTCTTCCTTCAAATTCAGTGAGTAGTCTGGATTTCTATTCTCTTGAAAACATAAAAACAATTGGAAGAGAATTTTCTGTTTCATCTACCAAACATACGAAATATTTATATCTGTATGTACAGTAATATCATTTTCAACTATTTTCCATGGTTAAATTGTATAAACTTTTATTGATGGTCAATCCCATCTATACGTTGAAATCCATTCCATCTCCCTACTCAGATTTTAACTTGTAATTTTCTATCTCAATCCGTCTTAGGAATCATTAATGTTTTTCCACTAGTTCACTCAACTTACAAATATGTGATATAATGTCTTCTATTTATTTATTTTTTATTTAAAAAATGAAACTTTATTGATACTTTAAAGTGTCATTGTGAGGCAGGAGGGAACATTTATCTTGAGGATGTTCCAAGCCCTGCTGGCCCAGGCAGAGCGTGCAGGCTGTGCCAGGTCAGGCCCATGGGTTCCCACCCTCTTCTATTTTAAAAATATGCAATAAAAAATAAGGTCTCGCTCATCCCCTCACACACACATGAACACTATCACCTCATTTCTCTGATTCTCTTAACAAAAAGCTGTCTGCGCCAGCTGTCTCTTCCTAGTGTTCCTGAGCCCACTCTGATCAGGGCTTTTCTCTCACCGTTTCTACGGAAACGTTTCTGTCCAAGTTGCCATTAACTTCCACAGTAACACCTCCAAAGCCTGTTTCTCAGGATTCATTTTAGCTTACAAGCAGCATTTGACTTAACTGATTATCTCTTTTTCTTAAAATTCTTTTTCAAAAAAAAAGTATTTTGTTTTCCAAGATACCTTTTCTCTCTCTCTCTCACTTCACCACCTAATTCTTCTTAAAATTTGCTGATTTCTCTTTATCTGACTTCAAAATGTTGCCATGCCCCAGAGTTCCTCCAAATGTATATCTCTGTTGAACTCCAAGCCCATATAACTGACTGGAGACATGGCATATTTATTTTGATGTATTATAGAATTTTCAAACTTAACACATATAAAAAGGAACAACTCTCTCCCAGTGTATTTCACTCTATGCTTCCCCACCTCAGTAAGTAAAAACCTCATACTTAAAATTTCTCAGCCAAAAATGTAGAATTACTTTTCTTGTTGCTTTCATGTGTTTTTAAAAAAACCAGAAAATACTTCTCATTGCAAAACAAACAAACAAAAAAAAAAACCAAGAAAGCAGAAATATTTAATACAGAAATCTTTTTGAGTTGGTATACTTAAAAGAAATACTAAATACACACATAGGAAATGATATTCTCATTCTGTTCTTCAATGACCGTTCCATTCCCACAGATTTTGCCTATGTCAGAGAACACTTTTAAGGAAGAATCTATTAGTACCCAAGGAATGGCCACAATGAGAATTAATTCAAAATTATTTACAAGAAGAGATGAAGAAAAATGAAAATTAAAACCAGAGGCATCAAAGACCTAAACAAAATAAAGATAAAAGCAGAAAGAAAAAAAGGCCACAAGGAGGAGCCATGAGTACTGGATGGAATTTATTTTGAAAAGGCTATTCCTCCTATCAGGGTTAATAAAATATCGTGATTAAAATAAAAGGCTAGGAAAACAGACTAATTGATTCAAATCCTGAATCAAAATTTGTTTGTCTTGTGACTTTTGACAGTCACTTAACTTTTGTGCCCTGTTTTTTTTTAATTAGTAAAACTGGCATGAATGTAATACCCACTATAAAGTGATTAATACAAGCATATAGAAAATAATAAATGGTAAATGTCACTATTATTATATCAGAAGTAAGTTTAAACTGTTCTGGGTGACCTTAAAATGGAATAAAGCTGTACAATTGCCCGAGCATTTCTAGTAAAAGTTAAACACAATTCAAATGAGCACAACCACGGTCTGCCCTAAGTCTGACCACTACAGGTTCATTATATGAATTTTTGCATAGCATTTATCATGCTCTGAGGTTATCTTGCTTTGCTTATTTGCTACCTGTGTTCACAACCCTCCACTAGAATATAAGCTCAATAGGAACACAACTCAGTATGTTTTGTTTATCACTTGATCTCACAAAAATAGAACAGTGCTTAGGACACACACAATAGTTAATAAACATATGTTGAAATAATTGATTTATTAATTGTCCCTGTCATGTAAGTTTTATAATGAATTTAATATGACACCTTATATTCAAATATGTTGTGACATGAATCAGTTTAAATATATTTGATCAATTAATTTGCCCTTGATAACATTGTACTTATTCAAACTTCATTGTTTTGTTCAGATGTTTGCCCTGCCTGATAAGCATTCCCTTTTCTCTCTTCTTTTTTTTTTTTTAAGATTTTATTTATTTATTTTCAGAGAGAGGAGAAGGGAGGGAGAAGGAGCAATGTATGGTTGTCTCTCACATGCCCCTCACTGGGGACCTGGCCTGTAACCCAGGCATGTGCCCTGACTGGGAATTGAACCGGGACCCCCTGGTTCCCAGCCCGTGCTCAATCCACTGAGCTACACCAGCCAGACCTCCCTTTTCTCTCTTCTAAACAAGTTTTGCCTTTTCTTCAAATTTTATGTATTCCATTTGATTATTATATAACTTGTTTACTCACATATGTTGTGTGTGCATGTGTGAAAAACTCAGTGAGTGGTATGGATGAGCTCGAACACACATTTTTCCTTCATTCACTCCACGCTGTGTAACAAAATGTTCTACCACAGATGCTGTCCGGTAGTTATTGATAGTTTAACTCATTAACGGGCAATAAAGCTAATTTTAGGTTTCAATCCACACATTTAAGTCTTCTGAAAAGAAAAAAGAAAACATGAATTATGCCTTTTTTTCAACAGGAAATTCTAGCTTTTTCCAAGAAATAAACAGCATTTAATGTGTGCAAGAGGTTAGTAAGTAAAAGGTGAACCAACAATTTTGATGGGGAGGACTGAGAGGGAACAGGCTATCACCAGTGAATGCACTGAAGGATTATCTTAAAGGCGGTATACATTAAAAAGTCTATAAAAACATATCACCAACTGCAAAACCCTCAGTTTCTCTAATTTTTTTTTCAGTTTCAAGATACTTACAGTGTCCATATTAGTAAAGATTATTTTCTTTTTGTCTTTCTGTTTTACACATCAACTAACCACAATTATATATTGATTAGCCTTTTTTGTTTAAAATCTACTTCTTTATTTTAGTTTTTTATTGTTTTTTTCCCAAGTATAGTTGTTTCCAGTCCCCCCCACCCCGCACCCATCACTGCCTCCCTACCTCCCTTTGGCTTTGTCCATGTGTCCTTTATACATGTTCCTTGACAACCCTTCTTCTTTTTCCCCATTATCCCTCTCCCTCCTCCCCTCTGGTAACCGTCAGTCTGTTCTTTATTTCAATGTCTCTGTTTATATTTTGCTAATTTGTTTGTTTTGTTGATCATGTTCCACTTATACGTGAGATCATACGGTATTTGTCTTTCACTGCCTGGCTTATTTCACTTAGCATAATGCTCTCCAGATCCACTCATACTGTTGTGAAGACATCAGCAAAATGAAAAGGAAACCAACCGTATGGGAAAATAAGTTTGCAAATGATACCTCGGACAAGCATTTGATCTCCAAAATATATAAAGAACTCACATGACTCTACAGTGGGCAAAAGACCTGAACAGACACTCCTCCAAGGAGGACATACAGAAGGCCCAGAGATATATAGAAAGGATGCTCAGCATCACTAGCCATCAGAGAGATACATTATAAAACCACAATGAGATATCACTTCACACTGGTTAGGTTACCATCATAACCAAATCAACAAGCAAGTGTTGGTGAGGTTGTGGAGAAAAGGGGACTCTAGTCCTCTGTTGGTGGGAATGCAGACTGGTGAAGCCACTATGGAAAACAGTGTGGAATTCCCTCAAAAAAAGTAAAAATGGAACTGCCTTTTGACCCGGCAATTTCACTGCTGGGATTACGCACTAGGAATCCTGAAACACAAATTCAAAATAACATATGCACCCCAATGTTCATAGGAGCACAATTTACAATAGCCAAGTGTTGGAAGTAACCTCAACACCCATCTGTTAATGAGTGTATCAGAAAACTATGGTACATATACACAATGAAATACTAGGCAGTGTATATGTTTAGTCTTATTCACCATCTTATGCATTCCACTAATAGTCTTTCTTATTGCATCTACAACTTGTCATTGTGATCCCGATGTCTTTTACTCATTCTACAGCTATCAGCAGAGATCATGGAGTCTGGACAATGCTTATGTGTAAAAGGCACCGTGCTGTAGTGGAAAGAACTTGGAATAGATGGTACTGCTTTTCACAAGAAGTGTGATAATAGAAAAGTCCCAAGGTTCCTTCAACTTCTCTTTTGACAGGTAGAGTGAACATGCCATTATACAGGCGTGTATGTATTCGTTCACCAATATCTACCGCATATAACTGTATGGCAGTTGCTAATTTAGAGTTATGGAATACACTCTTGAGGGGACAAATGACAAAAATTCACATATCTAGGAGAGTTTACATGTGTCAGATAGTTACACGGACTACAAAAAAGTGATGCAAGGAAGAGGGACAAGATTGTGGGCTGGTGGCTGGTGAGGTGAGGAAAATAACGAATGCTGAAAAATAAAGGTCAGATAGGAAAAAAACTAAGATTTCATGCTCCATTGAACTAGTACCATGACTTTCTCTATGAATACTGTCAAGCTGAATGTCTGAAATATAATAAATATTACTTAACTATTTGCTTTAAATAAAAGAAGTAATTTATGTAAAAGTGCCTCTTAATCTCTAAAATATTAAACAAATAAAGGTTTTTATTCCAAATTCAAACTTATAAGGCTGTTTGGAAAAAAGCCTTTTTCAGTTTCCTGAACTAGGAAAAGAGGGAGCAATAAGTATGTCAATAGCTTGCCCTGCGGTGTGATTAGGAGTTAGCTGGAAAAGTCCCTGTATTTTGAAAAAGGGAAAATAAAATTTGTTATATCTATCTGTTTTCCCTGCAGTTCTCTGATTAATTGTTGCTGAGAAAGTCAGCTTATATTTATAGGGTATGTGGAGGAAGAAAGCAGAATTAAGATTAAATGTTATCAGGAACTCCTTTGAGCCTGAGAGTCTCTGTACTCAACTAGCATACATTTAACACCGCAAAGCCATGCTTAGAAGATACAAATAAAAGCAAACATATTTTTATGAAAGATAGATCTAGACATAAGACCCCAAGTCTGTGTCTAGAATGATCAAAGAATTACCAAAGACCCCCAAACCAATGTGCATTACAGGCCAGAAGCTGAGTATAGCAAACTAATATCATCTGAGACTTAGTGTTACCCATTTTAGTTTTACCTACTTTTGGTGTTACATGACAACTTTAAGCATTCATGTATCAAGAAACAGGTCTAGCATATGCCTGATAGTTTATAAAAGGAATAAATGAATTTAAAAAAATTTTTTTAAAGATTTTATTTATTTTAGAGAGAGGGGAAGGGAGGGAGACAGAGAGGGAGAGAAAGAGCAATGTATGGTTGCCTCTCACATGGCCCTCACTGGGGACCTGGCCTGCAACCGAGGCATGTGCCCCGACGGAGGATTGAACCGGGACCCTCTGGTTCCCAGCCCACGCTCAATCCACTGAGCTACACCAGCCAGGGCTAAATGAAATATTTTTATAATTAAACCAATTGCCCAAGATCTAGAGAATATGGAAACTCCAACAAAGCAAGCTAATTGTTATGTTTCATGTCTTCTTAAATTTTCTGTTAATTGAAAAAGAAAATATTTATAATAAATAGAAGGGCTTCCAAATATTTATGTGTCTCTCATTCACATATTTGATTTAACTGTAAATTTTCAGAAGTTACCTACTTGCCTACTAAGAGAACGGAGTCAGGCTTCGTTGAAAAGGTGCCACTTGAACATAACCTCCACCCTCTTCTCTGTCACTTGTTTTTTCATGTTTCTGTATATTTTAGGGGGAAAACCCCACTGAAGTAAGTCAGTGTCAGAAAAAAACAAAAGAGAGAGGAGTTAGGTGAAAGGAAAAGCTCAGGACTTGGTCTGTGAATAGATGTGGGCAGTGGAAGGGAGGGTGACCAGCACTGTCAGAAAGAGTGAGGAGCCCACTTGGGCCGTAACGGAAGTTACCTCAACAGAAGCAGTGGTGGGTGTTGGCAGGGTGGGCTAAATTCACCGTGCTTATCGTTGGGAATCACTGAGTATTGAAACTGAGATAAGAAACTCAGTGACAAAATTAGGTTTGGGAATTTTAAAATGTTGAGTACTTAATTTTTAGACATTATCAAATTTGACTTCTATTTAAAGTAGCTCGGATTTTTGATTAAAGATTGGTTTTATGATGAAAATACTCAAATCATGCGAAGATTAGGTTTTTGGAATAACAAATGACTTTCATGTTTATCCAGTTTATTCTTTACCTCATCCTGCAAATAATTTGAGGTGTATATAGAAAGAAATTTTAAAAGATTATTTTAAGTGAATCAACCAAAAACTCAGAATGAAGGAGGAAACAGGAAGAAAAAAAATATGTGTACAAGATGTGCTAATGGGAAGTAAGCAAAATATCTGCCATGAGATCCTATATAATTACTACACTGAAAAGTAAAACCTAACACTCTACTAACCATAGAAGAAATAAGATCACTTAGAAGACAAGTTCCCAATAGTTTCAGAAGTAGGGAAGCTTTTCTGGCCATGAAGCTTTAATAAAAGAAATATAAGAACTACACCAAAGACAAAGTAATAACACCCTGACCAATATTCCTATAGTAAGTACAGCAACTAGCTCTCTATGGCTGATCTCATAAACACTTTCAATATAAGCTAAAATAACAATTAAAAATTCATTTTATAAAGTTAAATGTGTGGAATAATTATATTATTATGTTGTAAAAGGCACTAGGAAACCATCCTTTCTTCTAAAATAGTTCTTCAAGTATTTCACCACTATACTTGGGATTACATGATTTTTATCAAATTAAGAATTTTTCTATTTCTAGAAATTCACTTAAAAGTGCAAGCATTACTAAATGCTTCATTTAGAAATTCACTTAAAAGTGCAAGCATTACTAAAGGCAGTACATCAAGTCACTAATTCTGCATTATTTCACTTTATGTGACTGTTTTCCTTTGACACCGAAACCTAAGCAATGTGAAGTTTGCGTCATGTGGAGTCCTTGAATTTCTGAAGAATTTAATTTGAGGAAGATGAAAACATTTGATTGAGTTCTAGGTCATAATTAGGAAGGGTCCCTTCTAACATCTAATTTAACCCATATTTGAGCAAATAGTATTAAATTTTCTCTTCACAATGGCATAGACTATATATTTCTTGGTGTTTCACCCTTGAATTATCATCAGAAATTAGTTCATTTAAACAATATGATTTGGACTCTCTTAGGGCTAAGACCAAACATGAACTTTTGTTCTCTGAAAGGATACCCATTTAGAGTTGGAGAAAAGGAAACAAAAAACAAATGCCGTTATCTATTCCTTTCCACAAGTTATTATTTTTGTGTTTTCATGTGCAAGGTTCACGAATCTGTAAGAAGCTAGGGAAGGGCTTCCTGAAAAGAAAAATAATACAAAAAAAAAAAAACCCTCATGGCTCCACCTCATGAGAGAGAAGAGGACCACAGACGGACAGACAATGAAATCATAAAAGTGGATACTACATTTTGCCAAGTCATTGGAGCCTGAGCTCACTTGCAGTGAAAAGAACGCCATGCAGGATGAAGATGGATACATGACCTTAAATATCAAAACTCGAAAACCAGCTGTCCTCACAGGTAAGAATGCCCGGAGTCAGTGATTTGAAAATTAATTATTGAAAGGACCAACCGTAGTCCCCCCAACCCTTTTTTTTTTTTACTAATATAGCACATGCAGTTTTATTTTCCTGAATAACCTTCTTTTTCTATGGCATTTGAATAGTATCTACATAGGTTCAGATAGACTTGTTTAGAATATAAACAAGAAAAGAAAGATACAAGCAGGGAGCACTACTTTAGGCTTACAGAGTTTAATGCCAGAGGGAACAGAATCTGTGGGGATAAAGGGAGAAAATGTTTGAAAAGCTTGTTTTTCAAAGATGTCAGCAAATGGTTATGAGTCTCTAGGTCTGCCTTATTAAAGCAATTATTTAAGGTGGTGACCACAAAATGAAACAAAGACAAATCCCCAAGATCTTAACAGCTAGTTAAATTTTGACTCAGAGAGAAGTCCTCTGAGGATGGGAATGGATGCATGGGAGGGGGAGTGGGCTGTACTTGCCGTTCATGCTCACCAGGAGAACACTGGCGTGGTCTGCCAGTGATGTTCACATCACTCAGAGCATCCCCAGAGGGCAGGGTCAGGAGTATAGCCACCCCATAACTATGCCACACTGCCTGCCCCCTGACTTCTTCATTGTTTGCCCACAGTTGACCCTGCCTCTTCATCATTGTGGCGTGTGATGGCTTTGGTTCTGCTGCCCTTGTGCATTATGCTGTTTGTTGGGCTTGTGGCTCTGGGGGTTTTGTGTAAGTATTGACTCACTGGCAACTTCTGAGGGTCCGGTGTACGCCACTAAGCTTAATTGTCACTGTTTATCTATTTGTCACTACACCAATCTTCCTATACATAGCTGACAAGATCCTCTCACTAAAGGGGAACTCTGACTTTTCCCTGTAGATTAAAATCATATTTTCAATTTTTTATCAGTTAAACATTATTTTCAATCATTTTAAACTAGTCCTTGAGTTTCTCCTCAGCATAGACCCACATAATCATTTGAAACTTCTTCCCCTTATCCTTATATCATAAGATCAAGCCAACATGGAGTTTTCTCAGTTTCACAAAGAAATTCTGTCCCTCTTCCTGAGATTTGGCTCACTCTATTCCCTCTTCCTAAAATGTCTTCCTTTCCATTTTGTTTAAAAGTGTATTTACTTCCACTGAGAGATAAGTCATATACCACCTAATTTATAAATATTTTTCCTATAAATCTAAAAGCCCTCCAGTGTCATATTATCATCTGTGTAGTTGTTGCTTGTGATCTTATTTTTACAATATTTTAGAATTACATATTTACCATTTTTTATTTATCTGAACATCAGAGTACTTTCAGCATTAGAAAATCAGTATGTAGTTTTTAGTACCCAAATTTACTTAGTTTCCGAACATATACATATATACTATGTACAACAAATTACCTCAAGATTTCTTTTTTTTATTGCCATTCTATTACAGTGGTCCCAATTCCCCCCGTTGTTCTCCCCTGCCCCACCCACCACAGTCAGCCCCCACCTGTTGTCCAAGTCCGTTTATACTCGTTCTTTAACTAGACCTTCCTCTTCTTCGCTTCCCCGTTCCCCTCCCCCTTCTCCTCTGGTCCCTCTCAGTTGGTTCCTTGTTCCCATGCCTTTCACTACGCATTTTTTAAATACATGGGTATCTTGGTATTACATGAAAGATAAAATAGCAGAGTTTCTTCACCTTTGTGAAACCCACCTAGAAATCTGTATTTAAGGAAACTTTCAAAACCACCGCTGTGGGCATGCGATTTGATCATGACATTTTCTTATGTGTGATTATCTCCTTCCAATAGTTCACTTATTCTTTGGAGTAATCCTTAGCTCTGATTTTTTATGCCTCCCTTTCCCCTGACCCCCGGCAGCACACATTTATTCAGGTGCATCTGTACACACTTCATGCACTGATAATCCTAGTGAAATTAATTACTTTATTGAAAGGTCTTTGTATTACCCTTATTATCTTTTATTACAAATCATTAACTAACTTTTATATCTAGATGCCACACAGCAAAACTGCCCACAAATTGAGAATAAAAGTCTCCCAGGAACTCTACCACAGCTAAGAAGACAGTTATCCCAAGATTTAATAAATCCATCAAAGGAAAAGGACAGTTTCAGTAAGTATGATTCCGTAACCTCTTTATCTCCCCTACCTCTGAAGTTTTTCTATGATGGTATCTCTGGGAAATCTTGAGATTGATAGGAAACATTGAATTTGGGAGGAAAGTAAGCCCTATTTAGAATAAGAAGATTCCTATGCTTGATTTCTCTTTAAGGCTATGAGAACATCACATGTGCCCCAAACTGGAGACCTTATGGAGATAGGTGCTATGGGTTTTTCAGGCACAACCTAACCTGGGAAGAGAGTAAGCAGTACTGTATTGATAAGAATGCCACTCTGTTGAAGATTGTCAGCCAGAACATACTGGTAAGGAGATTCCCATGGCAAATATTTTGAAATCATAAGGAACAAAATCTGAAGTGAAACATGC
This sequence comes from Micronycteris hirsuta, assembly GCA_004026765.1. Lineage (NCBI taxonomy): Eukaryota > Metazoa > Chordata > Mammalia > Chiroptera > Phyllostomidae > Micronycteris > Micronycteris hirsuta. The sequence continues at coordinate 91,996 of PVJI01000415.1, forward strand.
CTTCCAGTTTGTGCTGATCTGAGAAACTTATCAAGCTCAGTAAAAATTATAGCATTTTTTTACTGACTACTTTTCATTCTACAAGTGAACTTGTGACAATTCTAAATATCAAATAAAATTAATTAGCATAGATATATAACCCATCTTTTTTGTTCCAGAGTCTTTTAATGAGAAACGTTGTCTTTATGAATTCAAAGCACTGTATATGCATTCTGACCATTATATTTATCTGTGTCTGCAACAGGAATACATCAAATCCAGGACTGCGTTAATTCGTTGGGTTGGATTGTCCCGCCAGAACTCCAATAAAGTCTGGAAGTGGGAAGATGGCTCAGTTCTCTCCAAAAATATGTAAGCCATTGGAATCTCAGAATATAAGGCACAACTAGCAATTTTTACTCCTGAGATACTTTATCCTTTTGAGCGCAAGTTACTTAAAAGTTGGGAGGCAGCTCTACACCCTACTGTGAGTTACATAAGCAGAGATGGACAATTTACACCCCAATCCTAATCAAGGCACACTGGGAGTAAGACAATTCTACTTTTTCTGTTCTCCCAATCCTGTTGTTTATCACCCCCCACACTCCCAATATTTTTCTTATTTATTTCTATTAACCACTTTACTCTTTACGATAGAATATATTATATTTTTTAACTCAGTCTAATTCTCTTCACATATTTTTAGAGCAAAATTATCCTTACTATTTTATGGTTGAAAGTTACTTGTGGATTCTTTTGACTTTTCGGTAACAGTGACTTAATCTTCCACCCGAGGGGTCTCCAAGAATCAGGCACCTCATCATTCAGAGCGTGGTTCTAATGCCCATGTCAGAAAGCACCATTCTTCCACAAATAATCCAGGCAAAGGAACCAATTATGTTGAGTTATGTAACGTGGCTTTCCAGTCTTCCGTCTCAATACCTTTTGTTCATCTAGTATATCGTAACTGCAGTAGCTCTCTCGTTAAAAGTTAAACTGATTAACCAAAATTTGTACAATCTGATTATTACTGCAATCTTTAGTTAATTTATTTACAAATATTTATTAAGTATTTACTATGAGTAGGAGATGAGGGACCTACAACCACAGCGAGCCTTTTCATAGGCCTTGGACTTAATCTCTTATCACTTGTTGCCTCATTCACAATATTGCAAGCAAATTGCTATTCCCTCTGTTCTTTCAACAAAATCAGTATCCCCCAACTATACTGTAAGCTCCCCAACAGCAAGGATCTTGTCTTTCTTAACCACTTTATCACCGCCACAGAAAACAACTTTGGTACATGCTAGATATCCCATAGATATTTGGCAAATGAGTTAATAAATACACGTTTTGTTTTCTTATCATAAACAGTGTAGCAGAGAAAATAAGCAACAAACAACTACAATATAGTGTGCTGTCTTATATCTCTACCTTATAACCTAAACCTTTATTTCAAAAATATTTAATCAACTTATTTTCCCATGAATTTGTTTCTGTCCTGCACAGCCACTTGCCCTACGAGGCTCTCCTGTCTCCTCTCTGCTCATCTAAATCCCACCCTTCCTTCAAGACAGAACTCGAGGATTATCATCTATAAAAATATAAAATAATAAAGTCTTTCCAATCGCTTCAGATCCCCATCCTTCGCTTCCTCTACACTGCTATTGTACCTACTGTTCACTTGCAGCTTAATCTTCTTCCACATTAAACTAGCACTGAGCGATTCAAACGTACATAGTTTATACTCCCCAGAAGGTCGGCAGTCTCTCAGTCATCTGAATGTTCTTTCTCACTTTATTTTCCCCATAATTTTGCCTCCATTTTATGTAACAAAATTGCACACACAGTTTGTTTGTTCATTGCTTGACTTTCAAAGGACTCATTCTACCTTTTTCATTCACAGGTTTGAACTTTCTGAAAATGCAAGAGAAAACATGAATTGTGCTTATTTTCATAACGGGAAAATTCTCCCTACCTTCTGCCAGAGCAAACATTATTTAATGTGTGAGAGAAAGGCAGACATGGCAAAGGAGGACAAACTACTTTAATGCAAAAAGATGGGCAGGATGTCACAGACAAATGCTTGACCATGTAATAAAAAATCTGGATGAAAGCATCACCAGCCATAAAATCGCTTATTTTTCCCTTTATTCCCCTTGGAGTCATCTTTACAGTATGTTTTTTACCAATACCACTTAGTCCTTTCTTTATGCAACCCTTTATACTGAGGGATTACTAAGTACCCTCTTTATATGTCCAAAAGATTCCCAATTCCTCTCTCTTTTTATTAATTTTCTTCTTGTCTTCCATTTCTAATTTTCTCAACATTTTATGACTCACTATATCTTCAGACATAAACACATACATTTTAAGTTGGAACAAGAAAAGTTAGGGCTTAGTTGACTTCAGCTGTGAAAAACATTCAAGTTTGAAAACTACATAAAATATCTAAGTTTGAAAGACAGCATAAGGTAGTAGAAAGAATACAAAACTTGGAATCGGTAGAATAATTTAGATGGTGTGATCACTTACCTAAAGTACAACCATGGATCAGTCATGTAGTCTCCTTAACTTCCTTTTTCTTATAGTTAAAATAGGATAAGACCTGGCTGATATACCTCCCAGTTCTCCAACATAAAACTTCAGAGTGCTAACTGTATCAGAAACTCCATGAAGGCAGACACCGTGATTTCCCCATTTGCTCTCCTGTGCCCACACCAAGCATAGCTTCTGCCTCACAAGGAACAGAAAAATATTCGATTCTCATGGTGTGCGATAATTCATTATAAAACACCACAATCAGTAAAACACTATACAAATATAATTTCTATTACAAGTCTAACTCTTGTAAGATTCAACAGCAGTAATTTTGTGTGTGTGTGAGAAGAAGGAAAATAAAGTTTGCAGGAAACCTGATGGGGATTAAAAATGAGTAAATGGCTCTTAAGAAGGCCATAGGCTAAGAGACAGAACAGCAAGTCAAAATACTTTATCTAGTACTTTTCCTGAGAGTTCTATACTTGGTTTTTGCTGAGTAGCTCATGAAATATTTATAGATATGTGGAGAGGCACCCTTTAACAGGATAACAAGCAAAAATTGCATTTCCTTGCCACAGCTTCCCTGAAGGTAATCTTTCTTCTTAAATTAGTGTTGATAAAGTTTATAAACATGATTCTCAAACATCTCAGCTGAGATGTTTGTTAAAACATTAGATATTCAAATACGAATAGTTATGGTACTCGGCTGAACAGCTGAGGAGACGGCCCTCTCTTTTAATAAGCTCCCCACAAGCCATCTTTGATATATTTCAAGAAAAATTACTTTAGAATTTAAATCTTATGTGGCTTTTGGCAAGTTACTTAGTCTCTTTCAAGTTCAGTTTCTTCATTTATAAAATGAGTTTACAGTAGGGTTCCCTTTTCTCCACATCCCCTCCAACAGTTATCCGTTGCTTTGTTGATGATGGCCATTCTGACTGGTGTGAGGTGGTATCTCATTGTGGTTTTAATTTGCATCTCTCTGATGGCTAATGATGTTGAGCATCTTTTCATATGACTCTGGGCCCTCTGTATGTCCTTTTTCAAGAAGTGTCTGTTCATGTCTTTTGCCCATTTTTTAATTGGGTTTTTTGTCTTCCTGGAGTGGAATTGTATGAGCTCTTTGTATATTTTGGAGATCAAACCTTTGTCTGAGGTATCATTGGCAAATATGTTTTCCCATATGGTTGGTTCTCTTTTTTATTTTAACCAATTCAAAAGAACCTATGCACTCCAATGTTCATAGCAGCACAATTCACATAGCCAAGTGCTGGAAACAACCTAAGTGCCCATCTACAAATGAATGGATCAAGAAACTATGGTACATTTATGCAATGGAATTCTATGCAGCAGAAAGGAAGAAGGAGCTTATACCCTTTGCAATAGCATGGATGGAACTAGAGAACATTATGCTAAGTGAAGTAAGCCAGGTGGTGAGGGACAAATACCATATGATCTCACCTTTAACTAGAACATAATCAACAAAAGCAGAAAGCAAACAAAACATAACCAGAGACATTGAAATTAAGAATACTCTAACAATAGCCAGGGGGAGGGGGGAGGAGACAATGGGGAGAAGGGTTTTCAGGAACCACTGTGGAGGACACATGGACAGAACCAAGGGGGAGGAGGGAGGCGAGGAAGGGAAGTCTGATTGGAGGGGGTGGGGGGAGGGGAGGGGAGAGGAGGCAGACAACTGTAATTGAACAACAATAAAGTAATTATTTTTAAAAAATGAGTTTACAATTACTACCTTACTCAGAAGGTAATTGTGAGGATTATTAATGTAATTATTAAAGTATTGAGCAGAGTAATGAACATAGTAAATATGTACTAATTTTATAGCTTTGTACACTAACATTTAAAGACATTTTAAAAACACCTCAGGTTCTGTGTCCACTTTAAACATCTTAAGATCTTGGCTTTGGGAGGTTAGTATCATTGTTTTTCTATTTTATTTGTTTATTTAGAGAAACCAAATAGGAACTAATAATTCTAAAAGCTGCCTAAAAAGCAATCATATCTCTGGACTCTAATGTCTTATCTCCCCTAAATCAAATAAACACATTTATACATCACTATGGCACAACAAAATTTCAAATTAACAATATCTTAGTGCATGGCAAAATTGCAATATAAAAAGTGTAGCCAGATTCTTTTTTATTTTTATTGTTTATACTTATATCAAAAGCATTTTGTAGATGAAATTGGAATAGCATGGGTACTGTGATCAGACCACCAGGTTTTAAACACTAACTCTTCTACTTTGGTAAACAGCTTGACTTTGTTTACTTGGTTTACTATGAAGTTACAATACACTAATAGTAGTACCTATTTCATAGGGTTTTTTTGTGATAATCAGAATAATTCATCTCAAAGCCCTTTGAAACTGTATTTGGAATATATTGAATAAGAAATAGTATGATTAAAGCCATCAAATGTGATACAAGTAACATATTAATCTTTTATTGGGAGAGCCCATTGGTTCCCAAAGAAATTTATAGAGAATGTACTATATTTGGAAAAAACAGATCTTTCTCAGCTTGATATTTAGTGCTGACAAAATCTGAGAGAATCTAGAAATTACTGACAACACTTTGAACTATGTTCCTAAGGTCAGTCTTAATGTACATTTGATGTACTTTTGGTTTCTTGCTTTTTTCTCCTGAAGATAAAATCATTTCATTGATTAAGTTGCAATTAGTTTTCAGATCAGAATCTCGGGTCACACGAAAGTCACATCAAATACTTGGAGAATTTTCTGAACTTTCTTTATTTGCTTCTTGAGATCTTCTTATCCCCAGCCTGCGCCTTGGGAGGCAGACACGAATGCACAGCCTCACGTGGGCAGAACTGGCCTCTGGCTTCCAGCTAAGCCAGCTGCAGGGAGGTGCTTCCAGTGGTCAGAGAGTGGAGGGAGGGAGTGGTCAGGGGACTCATCCCGGGCTCTCTTTCTACCATGGCTTGGTTTGGCAAAGACTGGTGCCCTCTATCTTGGACCATATTCCCTGTCAGGTCACAAAGTTCCATTAAACACCCTTCCCTTAACCCTTCAGGACTAAGGGTAATAATAACAGCATCCCAAAACACATAACACCTCCCCTTTTGGCTTTTGTTAATCTTTCCCCAAACTTTATAAATAGCATCTGTATTCATTGCCCTTAGATTACCCTGGAGTGCTATTCGTTTGCTTCTGTTACAGAGACCAATGATTGATCTAGTGAAACACTGAAAGAAAACAGAACATTGCAATTTTGCAGATTGCTGGGGTTGGCAGGCTGTAAATTATTGAAATATGACCTTTCGACGTACGGACAAATACCAATGACAAAGTATTGAATTTCTCAATACCAGAGCGATAGTCACAGGATGTGGCAGAAATGGCCATTTGTCTACTAAATCATTCATATTTCCCATCTAGAGTGAAGTTGCCATAGAAAGTTTGCTAGCTAGGCAAAAGTTACACTATCATTAGGTCCAAGGGAATTACATTAGTGCATGTGAAAGTAATATATGTTACTTCTAGGTTACGGCTTTGAAGCAGCAGATGGGGATTTTCCGCCTTCTCTTTTCTGTTCCAATGGCTAGCAGTAGAGGACTTGCAGGTTTCACAAGACAGAAAGAGCCTGGGTTCCATTTGAATGAAAACTACCCACTCACCAGGATTACTAGAGCTAGGATGCTATGTGAACAAGACATTAACTTTCATTGTGTTAAATGACAGATATTTTGCTATTTACTTGTCACAGCAACTGCATTAGCCTAAATAATCCAATTTCTAAATTTATTTTAGGGATGTAATCCCTTCCCTGCTTTCTTTCTTAAGGATACAAAGCGATTGACAACATCTTACACCCTGCTTTGCCCATGTTCTTGTATCTTTGCTATTGAGATCATTCCCATACTTCATGTTCTATACCAGATATAAGTGCATTTTTTGCACTTATTTTCATTTTAACAGTAATCCAGTGTGATTACCTTCAACATCTACCAATCTTAGAAACTAGACCAATAACCTGCTTTATCATTGGCCATTTGAATTCAGTTCCTTTCTCATTTCCTTCTTTAGCAAGTTGTGCTTTGGCTGAAACTTTATAAACTTCTACTTTCTGGATGAAGATGCACTGATTCTATTCCTTAAACCCTAACATTTTATGTAAAAATAGCCAATTTCAGTTCTTTCGCCAATCTGTTCCTGACTGCAAAAGGAGTGACTTGTCTTGGCTTCTCGTGTGGACGGCCTCGCCTGTCAAAGCACCTCAGGCATGCAGGGTGAAGAAATCTACGCTTCCCTTCGGTGGGATACTCCAAGTCCTTATCAGAAACATCTGTCTGCCACCAAATGTTCAGGTAACTCTCTATTTAATCCCAGACTTTGCAGTTTATGTTTTATATCCTATTATATGTTGAACCCAGGTGATTTTTCTAATGAGGTAGCCCACTTTAGAGTATGGTAATGTGCATGATATGCTAACATTAAAAAAAATAAAGGATGAGTGGGGTAAGTAAAGATGAAAAAGCAAAAGGACTTGGCAAATATGTAGTCCTTTCTCTCAAAGACAAAGAATTCCTGGATTTGGGGGGAAAGTGAAAAAATCGTGGTTTTATTACTTCAGTTTCTGCATAAAATATTCCTTCACAAATTGTCTGATAAATATTGAGAAATAAAGAGAAAACAGACGTTGAAAAACTGGCAAGCTCTCATCAGCCTGGAGCTGTCTGCTATAGTAATCAGTTCTGTCTTTATTAAGTTTAATATTTGTATCAGTTTCCTATTGTTGAGGTAACAAAGTAGCACAGACTCAGGAGCTTAGTACAGCACAGACGTATTGCCTTACAGGTCTAGAGACAGAAGCCTGCCAAGGGTCTCACTGGGCTGCCATGGAGGTGTTGACCGGGTTGCGTTTCCTCTACGGGTTCCAGGAGAGAGTCCCTTCCCTTGTTTGTTTCCAGTTCTAGCGCTGCATTTCCTGCTTCTCACGGCTCATGGCTTCTTCCTCTATCTTCAAAGACAGCAGCATCATGTCTTCTTCCACCATTGTATCACACTCTGTCCCTCTGATCTCCTACTTCTCACTTATAAGGGCCCAGATAGAACAAAATAATCTCCTCATCCTAAAATTATTCATTTACTTCTTCAAAGTCTCTTTTGCCAAATTAGGTAACGTTACAGGTTCCAGGGATTAGGACCTGGGTATCTTCACTGGTCCATTATTCAGCTAACCACACCATCCAAAGATACATTTTAGAATATAACCAATTACACAACCTTCATTTTTCCTTCCAGAGTAGTTTCAAAATTACCTGGAAAAAAGGTTCCTCATCCAAAATTATATGTTTAGAAAGAAATATATTTGAACCATCATGTTCAAGGGATACTAAAGAGAGATGAGGAGATGCGACACAGCAAATATAACTAGTTAGTAAGGTTGTGGCATCACATGGGGGTAAAAGAACTATGTTATTAAATCTGTTCAATTTGACATTTCTTGCAATCAAATGTAATCCAAGTTAGAACAGGAATTTCAAAAAGTTTGAGTTCTCCTTTCCTGTTACAGTTACATAGCCTCAACCATTCTGTGGTTGAAATGCCTACAGTTGATTCCTTCTTTCACTCAGTCTAGTCTTATCCTGGCCCAGCCTTTCACCTACATTTTCTAACTCGGTGTTATTATTCCTACTCCTTGTTTAGGAACACGGTGTCTTACGATGGTGATATTATGTATTATCTGCGTGGGCTCATTAGCAACCTCCATTTTCTTGGCTATTAAGTGTAAGTATAAAAAGATACCTTCAAAATAATCTACATATCTTATATAAGACATGTAGTTTCACAGAAAATTGTATATGTATATTATAATTCATATTTATAAATGGATAAATAAATCAATTACAAATACCTAAACGCATATAAATGGCAAAAATAATGACTTCCTAATTTAATTAATGGAACATTGATTTGCTATAACACTCTGAGTACTTGAATGCTGTTATAACTTTTAATGTTCAATTGTTTGGTGTTTAACTCAAATCTAATTCTATAAATCTCTTTGGGAACAATCATGTAAATATTTACTCATATTGTGATTCAATTTGTGAATTGTGTTATCATGCCAAAGTATGCAAGGTGAAAAATTTTAGTAAATGCTCTACCTTTGCTAGCATGCATTTATTCTAAACTTGACTTGTGTAAATTATTTTAATAAGAGTTCATTTTCCACTTTATATTAGACAAAGTACCATTTAATGTTGAGTGCAAGCCTGAGAACTTTATTTAACTAATATTTAATCACATTTATTTATTCCCTTTAGTCCAAATTTGAGGTGTTTTTACCTCTAGCAAGTAAATTTTTTATGAAATATAGTAATTATAAAGCTGTAGTTTCCAGAAAAATGACTAAGAACCTTTATCATCATTCATGCTAACACTAAGAAATTTGCTGAAACAGAAATGAAGGTTATTGTTGAGATAGTTTTTCTTTCTTGTATGCTTTATCAAATCATTGTTCTTTCTAAAAGGCATTCACTGGTGAGGGAGAATCATGAGTTCTGAAATGAGGAAGCACAGGGTTCAGATTTGCTTCCACAAGGTGTGAGAAACTTGACTTTGTTCATGTTAACTATGATTTCATTTCCCTGAAGGTACTGAGAAGAATGCTTTAATAATTAGTTGGAGCTCAAAAAGTAATTATAACCTTGTATATCTCCCCAAATAAAATTTAGCAGGCTATACTTAGTGTTAGAAATTCCAGAAAGATTTCCTTATCTCACCCAATCTTCCTTCTGTACTTTATGGAAAAAAAGTGTGTATATACATATATGTATGTATGTATACATATATGTATGTGCGTATGCCTATATAATCACAAATGCCAGCTTATTTTTTTAAAAACTCACATTTAAATATCTGTTTATTAAGCAAACATACTGGAAGCATATTTGCAGAGTTGAAAGAGAGCTAACAGATAAGTCAATTGACAAAAAATAATTTAGTTTCTTCTGTAAAAACTGGAAACTTTTAATGAAATATTGTGGCAAGTTTTATTCTAACTAAAACAAGCTATATTTTAAAAAATGAATTCATATTTAACTGACTTTGAAAATATCAAAAGATATGGTTAAACTTAAAGTATCAATTATACATAATAGATTAAATGTTAGTTTTTAAACTGCTTGGGATAAGAAGATAAAAGAAACTACAAAAAACACTTTCAATGAAAAAAATTAACTGGAAATGCAACATTTTCAAGCCACATTGTCAAATGACTAAAATATAGAATTGTTTTAATATGAAAATAAATTAATATCCAATCAGCAATTATTACATATCCAAAAAGCATACAGTACATACTAAAGATATTAACAAAAACATACTATGCACTTTTCATGTTTGCAAAAAACTTGCCGTATAGCCCTGGTTGGTGTAGCTCAGCGGATTGAACGTGGGTTGAGAACCAAAGGGTCGCAGGTTCGATTCCCAGCTTGGGGCCACATGACAGGCAACCACACATTGATGTTTCTCTCCCTCTCTTTCTCCCTCCCTTCCTTTCTGTCTAAAAATAAATAAATAAAACCTTAAAAAAAAAAAAACGTTGTATAGTGGATACTTAATTTTTCTTTTCTGCATAGTTCATAAAATCTATTTAGGTAACCAAGGCAATCATGTTCCTAACAAACTCTGGTTGTTTTAAATGGTATTAATTGATTTTGACCCAGAAATTTCACTTTTGAAAGTTTTTTTCTGTAGATCAACCTGCATGTGTAGCAATAAGGGGGACAAAAGATTAGATGGAACTCAAATGCTTATCATTAAGGGACCATTTAAACACACGATATGCACACATTACAGAATACCATAAAGCAAAAAGGGAGGGTGGAGGAGTGGTGAATTTAAAGGTCAATTGAAGTAATTTCTTGTTTCCATCTTTCTCTTGCGTTTTCTGTTTTCTTCTACCATATTACTTATATTAACTGTCTTACTATTTTAAAAACTCTATAGTGCAAAATATTGTCTAAGAATTCATATCTGTTCATTTGTTTTTAAGGATTCTTTTTCATTTTCCTGATTCATCAATTAGGTATAACATATAACATTTTATAACAAACGCTTTTATTGTCTTTTTCTTTCTTCATAAAAATATGTTGCATTGTGTTTTCCCAGGTAATCATATTGTTTAATTTTTATTACTCACTTGATGCAAATTGCTTATAACCCCAACACTAATAAAGGTGCAGCATGTTCCTTCCCACTTGGGAAGAAACTAGAGAAAAGTCTCATTTCCCCTTCTCGGTTTTATTACAGTTTTATGTAACATAAGCCTTTCAGGTAGTAATAAGTAAAGCAACAATAACCTTAAAAATATAGCTAATCTAAAGTATTCAACTGAACTAAAATTTTTAGAAGAATATTTCAAATTCCTTAAAGAAGATTATTATTTTTTATTGTCTACACAAGCAAAATTATTGATAAGATAAAATACATAACACCTCTGTCCTATTCCCTGCTCTGGTTCGATCCAGCCTTTTGTTAGGAAAGAAAAAAGCCACGGGCGGCCTGGGTCACTTGCACTGCCCACAGATGGACAGGGCCCAGGCACCGGTCCTCTCCAGTCCACGGCTCTGGGGTTTTAGCGTTTTCATCTCAGTAGCAATGTTGATGACTAAAACAGATCAGAATATGCAGAAATACAATTAAATATTTGATTATGGAGGTTGACTTGACCAGTTCATTGGGAGACGAACAACATGCAGATGCAAATTGCTTTTTTTACCCACAAACTTCTCCTTCATGACGATAACCTCTATTAGGAGCAGAGCAACACCGCAGCCGAGTCTGCCCTGAGGCCGAGCTGACTGCATGTGTGCAGTCATAAACTCAAATAAAATACAGGGAGCGCTGGGCAAAGGTAGTATTATATATAAGACGTAGTGGATAAGTATTTTCCATATTGATTAAAAACATTGAGCCACCGGTTCAAGAAATTCTACAGAAATCAAATAAGATAAAGAAAATCAATAACAATGTTGAAAAAAATATTTAATAAAATAGGAATAAATACTTTATAACATGATTTTTCAAAAGAACTGGCTTAATAAATTGCCCAGACTTGTAAGATGACAACAATAAAAAATCCATATAGATGTAATGTGAAAATAAGAGGATTGGGCCTATCGGACATTAAAATAAATTAAAACCCTAAAATAACTAATGCTGTGTGGTGCTGACATGTGAAAAGATAAGTAGGTGAATTGAATATACTTAGAACAATAGAAATATCATATAACGAAGTACTTCATTAGAAATTTACAGTAAGTTAAAGATGATAACTAAAGAGTATGGAGAGGAAAGAGTCAGTAAATGATATGAGAAAATAGGTAGCCATTTAAGGGGCAAATGTTGAAGTCATATCTTATAATTCACAACAAAAAATTCCAGCAACATCAAAAAGTAAACATAAAATAAGCATAAAAGTTTAATCTCCAGCATAAAACTTTTACTAAAAATAACAAAAAATAAATCCGATCAATGTGGGGTAAACTACAGCAAGGCGAGTCAAAAGACACACTGGGAAAACGTCACTGTAGCTTATATCACACATGAAGCGAACTTTATCAGAACATAAGTTAGGCTGCTGGAACCGGTTGAACAGGGCTGGTTGTCACAGAGGACCTATACAGCCACGAGTCCCAAAGTCACAGTGCTCACGATTCTACCGCTTATTACAAGGAGAGGATATAATGTAACAACAGCATTAAAGTAAGGATGAAGGTTACGATGAGAGGTCCGCGTACAGGCGGGCACCCTTTTCTCTCCTTGTGATGTCCTTTCAGAACACAATTTCTCTCTTAAATCAGAAAAACCATCGCGGTGTACGCAGAGCACCATGGTGTAGGCAGAACACCATGGTGTACACAGAGCACCGTGGTACCAGGGAGCCCCAGACCGAGTCTTGCTGGGAATATTTACATTTTGCTGACCACACGTGCATATTACTGCAAGGTAACCAGTCTCAACAGCAAAGACTTCTCAGGGTCTCCTTGTAACCAGGGGCAAATCATCAATCATATGTCATCAAGAAACAATGCTGGCAAGCTATGCTGATAATCTGGTCCCCCAAATTCTCAGACTGATGATTACTAAGCTACACAGTTAGTCAGCCTGACGCCTTGTCCAGAGGTCAGTTACCTGCTCAGGCAGGTTCTAGGCCTGCCCGAATTAACTCTCATAGCACAGTAAGGGCCTTATATGAAACGAAAAGGAAAAGACTAGAAACCCAATGAAAAAAATTACATAAGATATAATTATACACTTCATAAAAAAGAAATACAACTGACTTTTATTTACATATATGCAAAAAATTCAACATCAAATGTAAGATAAATGCAAATTCAAATGATACTGAGGTATCATTTGCATCAGCATATATGGAGGGTCCTTTGGAAGTATCTAATATGGTTTAAATAAATGCACATAAACTGTCCTAGCAATTTATCTTAAAAGTGTACTTGCATACGTGTGAAATTCTGTATAATTAAGGTTACTTATTACCGTATTTATCTCTGCAATACCAAAAGTTCACAAAAGTGGATGGAAAATCTCTAAACTGAATCATGATGTATTTGATACATGGTAGATCCACACAAGGGTATGCTATACAGTTGTAGAGAGATGATCAGAAAGCTCTTTATGTACTGACATAAAATTATGTCCAAAATAAATTTTAAGGGATAAAATAAAAGGTGCAAAGCCATGTAACCCGATTGTTACCATTTGTATAAAGGTGAGTAAGGGCATTAATGTTCATTTGCTTGTAAAATTCAAAATTCCTCTAGAAGAATGAAAATAAAATTGGTAAGCCTGGCTGCTTTGGAGGAGTAGAGCTGCATGACTAAGAAGATGGGGCAGTAAAGACACTCTGTGTGTATCCTTTTTAGCGTTTCATTCTTGAACAATATAAATTATTTTTGTTTTCAAATAAGTGTCAGTTTTATTAATAAAGCCTTTTCCCACATTTCCTTTAGATATGTATTTTTTAATTTACTTTTCAATTACAATTTAATTCAATATTATTTTGTATTAGTTTCATGTGTACAGCCTAGCACAGTAGATAATTCTTAAACAATGTAATTTTTTAAAAACACTTCATGCAAATAAGGTCACAAAAAATCATTAGTAATTGGTGGTTGCCTTTAGACTGTGTTGAAGAATGACTCATAACTTGTCAGGAATTTATTAGAAATAGTTCTTCCTGTTTGAAGGGTTCCAGGTGTCCACTATTGCAAAGAAGCAGCAAGAGAAGCTCATCCAGCAGGACATCGCACTGTCCAACTTCACGCAATGGAAGAAAAGCCATGACCTCCAACCCCGGATGCAAAACTCTTTCAGTTCAGGTAACTGATATGGGAAATAAGTTTTTACTTTGCAGATGCAAATGTATGCACCAAATCATAAAAAAACAAAAACAAAAAACCAGCAGTGATACACAGTTCATTCTCTACAAAATCATAGTCAGCATTTTATTATAGAAGGGACATAATTATGATCCACTCTCCAGTTCAATCTTATTTGTGTCTATCAGCAATATGTAGAAAACACAAAGGTTCCAAGAAATGCAGATAAAGAAAACATTCACTCAAATTTCAAAGTGAAATTTGTGATATTAGTAGGCAGATGTTTTATCCACTCAGTGAAATTCACATGTTTATTTAATTGTTCCAAATTACTCAATATTACTCAAAATATTTTATTCAAAGCTTCTGTCTGCAGCTGTTGTCCAGAAAACTGGATTCAGAATGGAAAAAGTTGTTACCGTGTCTTTGAAAATTGGAAACTTTGGCAAAACAGCAAACAGGATTGTTTGAACGAGGGCTCTGATCTTCTACAGATAGAGAGCAAAGAAGAAATGGTAAACATAGTTTTATGGTTTCATGTCATTCTGAAAATATCATGTTACCCATTAAAAGAAAGGAATGATTGTACCTGATCAAGGAATGATCAGGATACTATCCCCAAATCAAGGGCCATATGTTAGCTCTGTCCTTTGTTAATCAAAAATGGGAAGGAGTAAAAGAGATACAATTTTGTGACATGCTAATCTACTCCAAGATACCCATACGTTATAATTGTATACTGTTTTAAATAATCACATTTAATGATATAGACAAGTATAATAACCTATAAAATTTTTTCAATTATTATGGAAAATCAGAAGTATAAAAAGTGAGGGAATGTCATGAAATGGAAAGGTGGGTGAAAATAAGCATTTACTAAGTGATTGTTTAATTGACATTTAACCCAATTCATTCATATCTTAACAAACAATAAGATGTTTTTCTAAAATCATTCTACCCATATATATATATGTGAAGCAGAATGCATAGTTACACATTACTGGCCTTATTAAAAAGTTTATGCCACTGTGTTCAGTAATTAGTCGAAGTTCATTTTTATAAGAATAATGGGAGAACGATTTGCTAAGTATATGCAGTAAAGAAAGCAACTTGAACTAACTTATTACAATATTGGGTTTTCACTATGTTTTCTGTGCAAATTTGTCGGCAAATATTAGTTGTGTTTCTTCTAATACAATGCCTTTAGTTAAGTTGCTTCTGGAGTCTTTTAAACTATTTTTCATATAGAAGTCTACTGGGACAGAATGGTCTACGTGCTCTATGTTGTCAATGTTATTTTATTTCTTCTTCTGATAATGAGAGTTTAGGAGAACATTTACCTTTTTGACATACAGATCTGCCAAACTCTGAATCTGTTAAAACTATTTTAATACCAGATGCTAATTTTCCATGGTCTTCAACACTCCATTGATCATTTGGCAACAGAAAAATAATCTATAAAATGTATCTTTTCTTTTATATTATATATACATAAGTTTTCATTGTCTCTACTTCCCCCCACCCACTCCCCCATGTCCTACCCATCCCCACCTCCCACGAAGTTCCCGTTAATTTCTGTCTAGAAAAAATCGCACACTATATAGGTCATGGTAGTTTATTGTTGTGGTTCCCTACCACCATTAACCATCCAGGTCTTGTTTCTTATAGGACTTTATCACTGGCAGCCTGAGGAACATCAAAAGTGGCCATGATTACTGGGTGGAACTGGTTCAGGATGGACCCAGCCAACCTCGGCTTTGGCAAGATAGCTCCTCTCCTTCTCCCGACCTGTAAGTGTTTCATGGGGAAAAGATCACAAAGTTACAACAAAAAAAAATATATGAGGGAATTCAAATTTTCCTTTTATTTTATATATTAGGTTTCCTCTAGGAAACACAACCAGCATCATAATTTCATGGGCTTCTGATTAAAATCAAAGCTGAGATAATTTATGAGTAGCTTTATGGCTTCTAAATCTTCTTCCTTCTCATCCTCATCACCATTACCCTCCAGAACATTTACATTAAATATGAGAGTGTGAATGAATAGTATTACTTAATTATCAAGTATATTTCTTTTGTATATTTAACGACTAGAGAGTGCTAAGGAAAAGAGATTATAGAAGTTATTAAGCAATTTCTGTCATTAAGGTTTTCAGATAGACCTAGGGAAAATTGGTGAACAGAATCAGAAGCCTTAGTATTTTGAGAATTAAGAGCCAGGAAAGATATTCTCATCTAGAGACTGTCTTTATGGTTTTATATGCAGTTTGTTCAAGTTATATTAACGTATTTTTATTGAGAGAAAGCAGCTCTGCAAGACTGCTCCAGAAGAGTGCCATATTCAAACAAAATAGAACAAAACAAAAGCCACACACCTCTCATGAGTTACCCACGACAGCACCATTGTAAGTTTCATACCTAACCCCAGATATCCTGACTTCCCTCTCCAGGTTCCCAACACGGAGACCCCCATCAACTCACCGGCTCTGTGGCTACCTCAGGAACAACAACCTTTCTTCCACTAACTGCAGCAGTTGGAAATACTATATCTGTGAGAAGTACGCATTAACATCCTCAACATGAAAGAAGTTGACTTTGAAGTGATCCATTGCCATAGTATTTGGAACAGGTCATTGGAAAACCTGTCGCAAAATGCCAAGGAGCAAGTGCAGAAGTAAAGTTATGTGTGAGCTAAACTAGCTACCTCGGACTCAAAACTTATTTTTGCACTTACACTGGGTAATCTTTTTCAGTACATCTCACACATTATTTTGACAGTGCTCAAATTGCCAAAAATAAAATTGATTTAGAAGACAAAACCCTGAAGGGCCGAGAACAAACTGAAGAGAAATCACTGTGATTTGTCATGCTTTTTAAAAAAATCTAGAGTGACCATAAACACACAGAAATCTGTAAGTCACTGGGGAAATGATGCAGTTCTAGCTTACTGATTTTGTTTAAATAACTAAATAAATGTGGCCTTATAAGCTCACTGTCTGCCAGATCTTTTATTCATTTGCTAGGTTTCCAAGGCATTGTTATCAGACTGGGAGGATGTGAGCACAGGGATATGGATCTTCAAATTGGAAGGAAGAGAAGCTGATGTCTGCTGCCTATAAGACAATATCCTTTTTAGGACCATAGATTTCCACTAGAGAGATGAACTACCAGGGCTTCACAAAAGCGGAAGGCAAAGTCAGGATGCCAGCACCAGCGTGATTCCAGTAAAGGACAGCTGTGTGTGGGCCTCCCCTCTCCCTTACGGGCCATCCCAGAACTCACAAATCAGAGGACGCACGGTCCGGATCCCAAACGCTTAGCACTCCTGTACTTTCAACTGCATCTCTCTGTGCCTCAATTTCTTTATCGTAAAATAATAATAGAACTTATTTCAAAATATTTCTGAGGCTAAAATCATTAATATGTGTAAATTGCTGATAATACTACCTCACACAAAATTTGACACTGTATTGGTGCTTGCTATTATTACCTGGAGTAAATCACCGTCATCTCTAGGTATCAACCTTATGTGTGCATTCCAGGTAAAAAGGACCCCTGTTCTCTTCATGTTTCAGGAATATTGAGAAGACAAAGTTTATATGTAAAAGACCAGCAACTATCTAGAGAGGTTATCTTTTTTAAAGTGAATGAATCTCTTCAAATACATCTATAGACAATCTGTGTCCTAGG
The DNA here is from genome assembly GCA_004026765.1 of Micronycteris hirsuta. Classification (NCBI taxonomy): domain Eukaryota; kingdom Metazoa; phylum Chordata; class Mammalia; order Chiroptera; family Phyllostomidae; genus Micronycteris; species Micronycteris hirsuta. Next base: position 109,599 of record PVJI01000415.1, read on the forward strand.
TCTGAAGGCCTCTTGAACATGGGTCAGCTTGTTCCCAAGAGACGGTGGATATGAAAGTATGTTATGATCTATAAGAAGAAAAAAATCACTGATCATTATTACATTACTCTCCATTTACCAACCCTACAACAACTCACTACAGAGTAGATGCTTATCAAATATTTGCTAAACTCAACACAATTTTATTAAATCTTTCATTTGCACAAAGAATAATTGAGCTACACTATATTCTCCTCTTTCTTTGTAATAAAGACACGAGTTAAATAAATAAAGTAAAATAAACTAATTCACCGAAACAGTGCAAATCATGTAAACGAACCTAGAAGTCTAATGAAAAAGGGGACCTCTGAAGGAAAAGGTCCTGTAAGGCATGTTTTTTGTTTTTTAATTTATTTACCCTTGACCTACAGTTTAAACGGTGGGAATTTCAATGTAAGGGATTTTCTCTACTTTTCTGCTGAACCTAGGAAAGGATTCGAGCAAAGAAAACACCATGCTTTTGGGTTTCACAGCTGGCAGCTGGCAGGTGGATACAATAACCTGGAGTAAAGGAGGAACAATAACAATTTTTAGTAGTAAAGACTGTTTGTCTTCAAGATTCTTCAAAGTATTGTCATGGAGCTATGTTTAGAGAAATCATAGGAAGCATTTAATAACTTTGGTTAGAAAAAGTACAATGAAGCAAAAGGCAAACATCCTTCAGCTGACGTCATGCTTCCAGTATGCGCTGCAGTATTTACAAGTCAGAATTTTATCTGTACTGCAGCTGGCAGGATCTCCTTCAGATTCCCTCAGTGACAATAGTGCTCTCCACACAGGTGTCACGGGGGGAAGATTTTACTCCTGCAGCTTGCTTTTGGCCCAGATTATCAAGGGCTTTTTCAAGGCAACGGAAAGAGACTGGGCCTTTGCACTGGCATGACCAGTTCCATACCCTCGTCCCATCAGTAATGAATTGGGTACCGTGAGTCATCTCACTGAGTTCCAAGTTAGCTCTTAAAACAGGGGAAAGAAAAGGACACACAAAACTCTACCCTACACATGTAAAGAGGCTTTGTAATGTGTTATGGTTCAAGTACATTAAATGTGTAAAAAGAAAAACATTAGAATAGTAAGATTGAAAGAATAATGGTAAGTAGTATTAGATTCTAATAACCTAGTCATACAATGAACCTTGTAAAAAAAAAGTTATGCATACTTTAAATCAGATTATACCACTTTTTGTATTTTTCAGAAATGACAAGAATCCTTTTACAAAGCATTTGACTCTCCCATATTAAGGCCAACCCTGAGACAACCTGCTAGACTTTTTATTTATTTCATAATCTGTTTATATCCCCAAGTAAAAGCTCTCATTACACTTCTCTCACACTTCCTGCTGTTACAGGGCTCAGGGCCTGTTTCCTGTTGATAAGTTTTAAGAGCTGGTTCAATATCCTCAGGAAAAGAAAGAGCTCATTGTGTACCCTGGGGAACTCAGGTCTACCAGGAAAGGCCACGTTCCTCGTTTGCCTTTTCCTGCAACTTCTTCGGAATTACCTAAACAGACAAGGTCTTCTCTTGCAGAAAAATCAATTCGTGGGGCGCTGCCTTCTCTACTTTTCAATGGAAAATTGATCTCAGCAAACCATATTTTCAAATTCATGTTATTATTTTCTAGTCATAAAATTTTTGTAATTGTGGAGAGAATGTTGTGCCATACTCCTTTTCTGTTTTTTAAAATATTTGCTCATAGTGTGATCAGTATTGAGAGCTTGGTTATACAGATGAAGGGATTATTGAGGGCAAAGATGGAGGGAAATAAGCTCAAAAATAGCCAAAAATCCAAAGAAACATTATTTTTTTCCTTCTTCACTGTCTAAAGAGACACTTCACCTTAGACTGCAGATTTTTACTGAGAATACTATTCAATACCCACTCTCCAGGCAGCTGGACCTTTTAAAGCGGTGTCATTTAAAGAGAGTCTTCTCATCCAACCCCGAACATTCGTCAAAACCCGTGTGCCCGTCTCTCTTTTACAAGTCAATCCATAACGTCATTTGACTTTCTCATATTAACCATATTTTCTTGCTTCAGTAGCAAAGCTTAAACAACACTTAACTGCTTAATGAAAGTCCTTATCCATATTTCTTGTTATGTGCTTACTACATTAACTGCGTGCATTAAATATCTGCACTCATCATGGAAAATATTCAGTAATATCCACAGCTCCCCAATGAAGGTGTCTCAATTTGTTCATGAACACAGGTCTCCAAAGAAGGTTATTTATGCTTGTTCGTGCTCCTCTATCTTTTAAAAGAAATGATTTTTGCATATTTTTAATATCCCTTAAATTTTATATTACAATTTAGATTATGGAACTAATTTCACATTTACCTCATTTCAGCTAACATTTTGGCAACATGAGGAAATTGTAAATATTTCTACTTTATATTTAATGAAATAAGCTTCTTGAAATAAAGTAATTTTGTAATATAAATCAAAATCAGGGATCTCGAATTCTTGCTTTATGATTACAAATACAGTCCTCTGCACAAAACAATAAATCAACACAAAATTTTTTTAACATTGAAACATTTCCTAGTAATGGACAGTAATTGAAAGGAAAAATCTTAAGAAAGACATCTGTAATTCGTGATTTATAAGTGACACAGTCTCATAAAAATGAACACAAAAGTACTCTATTTATCATGTTTGCTAACTTAATAGCATTTTACTATAAGATAGATGTTTACTGAAAATAACACTGAAGCACCCCAGTTTCCACTGATGAAAAATAAAGATTAAAAAAATTCATCTTTACCAATTCGTTGAAGCTCTAAAATGAATTTATCTATAACTAAACAAGGTCAGTGTTTGTGATGATGCTATCTGCAGTGACCCCTGGTTGGCCATGCATATTGCCATCCTGAGAGGGGGTCACCTGCACAAGAAACCAGCTATGCATGTCACAGGCTCCCACTGCCCAGGACCTGACTGAATGACTTGCCCTATTGCAATTCAGTTCACTCACCTTGAGCCACGTGTTATGACGATCTGCCCCAGATTTCATTTTAGAAAACATTAAAACCATCCTCTTGAAGACAGCGTGCACCTCAAAGACTTCTTGTCTTCCTCAAATGATCAAATAATCAGTGCTCTTATAGAGCCCAAAGTCTCAGTAAAGCACAAACAATCAGAACACTGACTTTTATGATCTTTTGAAGAGCATTTCCACACTGAATTTTTCCCAAAATCACAAATCCATTCTAAAGTCACACATACTTCACATTATTTTCATTTATTATTATTAAATCTTTAGTACCTGAAGGGTATAAACATGGATCAAATGGAAGAAAATATAAACTAAAACCAAACTATTCCAGATGCACATAAATAGACTGACTTTTGTTCTGGTCTTCAGTCTCTGAAGCGAGCATCAACGATAGCAATTCTGATGTGGAACTGGGTTGACAATATTTCTATCACAGAAGAAATTCCTGGGGGAAGGAGACATCAATGGAATCTTAAATAGACATGGGGAGATAGGTTTGTAAGAGTTAAGGTTCTAATAAAGAGAATTAGCCTGGTGAGAAGCAGGCCATGGACATAGCAGATGGGATCTTTACTGAGAGATTGAGAAAGGAAGAAAAATAACTTAAGCAAAACAAAACAAAACAAATTAGTTGTGTATTTGGTAGCACAGTATCGGATTTCTCATGGACTAATTGACTGTTGGCGCGAAGGATGTTACGTACACTTATTTCCTCCATTTAAATTCCTTACTCCTCTAAATAGACATGGAAGACATGGAAACAGGGAAATGATATTAGATGCTGAGAGGGAAGAACACTAGGAAGTTATCTCAAAATCAAGAAGGTGGCTAATAATTTTAGGCATTTCCAGGACCAGTTGATGATACATAATTGGGATTTCTTCCTTCTTGTAAATACGTTCATGAACTCCCAAGCTCAGCAGTGCTGGTGAACTTGAACAGGAAACACGAAAATCCTTCTTGTGCCAGTTGAAGGATTGCCTTTCCTGATTTTTCTCCATTTCCCTATGTCTCAAATATCCTTTGCATTGACCTTGCTTGGGCTCAAACTTTTGTAGAATTGTTGTATAAATGTGGATCAGATGAAAGAAAAGAGTTTGAAACCAAGTGCACACAAAGAGATGAACTTTCCTTCTGATCCTCAGTTTGCCTGAAGGGAGTGGGAAGTTGTAGTTGCAGCTAGAGAGTCAGTCAACTCCACGTGATGGTTCAGAGAAGCTAAGCAGTCTCTCTAGCTTGACTGTGGCCGCCATTTTTTCACATGCACACCGTCTCAACTCTTGGCAGTTTTTTGAGAAAACCTTTCCATTGAGGATGGTTACACAGTCCCTGTCTCTTATGCTGGTGATATCTGTTATAATCCTAAACCTTAAAAAAGAAAAAAAAAGTTAATTTGTTTATTGTTTATTTCTAAAAACAAATATTAAGAACTTAAAAAGTACGTAAGAAATACTCCTAGCTTGATAAAATTATAGCAAAGGTGCCCAGCATGAGTTTACTGAGAAGATGGAGTCACCAAGCTCTTTCTTTTCAGCCCTTCAATTTCCGTAGTCATTCTTAGAAGCATCAGGACACCCGAAACAACAAAAACAGTTTCTACCTAAAACTATGGTACATGTTATACTTGAACTTTACCACATAATTTTATAGCTCTCCGAGAAATTATCTACCTTTTCTGTGACTCAGTTTACTTAACTGTCAAATAAAAATGATTATGTTGCATATGTCCTATCTTCTGGAAGAATAAATCCTATTTGTACATAGAGAAGAGAGGGGTCTTTCAAATATGGCTTTAAATTATAATATATTTTAGCATCAGCATTACATTTGCCTATTTCAAAGAATATCATGCCTACTCTTATCCGAATCACATAAGTAGAACTTTTGATAATAATACTGTTTATATTGTCAGTAAATCTATCCTCAGACACTGCATTTTTAAAGATGTGCTCCCCATTTCAGTGCATAGAATGCCAAGAAGTCTGAGGTCTTATACTATCTCCAGGTATTGACAAGTTGTGAAGTTCTGCGACCTTAGGCAAGTCACTATCACAACCTGGGCTTCAGTTTATTAATCCATAAAAGATTCATTCATTCTCTCTCTCTCTGTCTCCTTCCCCACTCTTTCTCTTTCAGTGAATTCCAGACAATTTTAATGCTCCAAGAAACTGCAGGGCCTGAAATGAAACTTTCTGAAAGCAACCAGACAAAGAACTTTCTCTACTATTTTATTAACTCTTTTTATCTGTCACCCACACTGATTTAGAAGCTATTAAGGAGCAAGCAGTTTTATAAATCCTTGGACATCCTCCTACAAATATAGTATCTAATACAAAGCAGATGTGCAATTCATGCTTGTTGAGCCAATCTGCTGCAATACCTCTCTATTACATGCCTTTCCCACCAAATACTCTGCTGGCTTACGGTTCAGAAGCGTACGGTGTTCCATCAACCCACAGCCAGGCCCTGTCACTGCCGTTGCGTGACAGCCCTATCCAGTAAGAGTAGTAAAACTCCGAGTAGCTGCGAGGCATGGCAAACTGCTGAAAGGGCACACAAGAAAATGTTTCGCTTTTAGAGATGTTACAATAGCATATATATACAGAGAAGTGTAGTTCCAGCAAACACTTTTAATGTGAGAACACGACTCCTGTCTCCCATAGATAATAGTACACATAAGAGGAAAGCATCTGTGCTAAGGTCAGTGAATTTGTCCAAGTTAAACAATTTCATTTGTCTTTATAAGCACAGAAGATAATACTAATATTCTGAAACCAAGAATCACATCAACCAAGCTTTTTAAGTGACCTGTTACTTTCAAATCACAGGATGAACACTAAGATTTGATACAAAAATATGGGAGGCAGATTTACAAAGAGATGTGATGTGATTCTGGGAAATGGAAGGGAAAATGCAGGAATGGGGGAGTAATCTTTATAAATACACACAAAAGGGACTGACCAGGAAGGAGAAGAGAACAATGAATACAGTTTAATGTCAAAAGAGGTAAAAGAAGAATTTGAAAAGATAGTTTATGCTTCATACTAGGAAGGGGAGAAAGAAAAATGTTCATAAGTTTTCACATACATAGTGTGTTTAAATTGATATATATCCCTGATTGAAATAAATGGAGAGTCTGTGAACCCTGACTGCCTACATTCTTCTTGCATAGCTGTTTCAAAGACATCTTTTTGAGAATACTTCAAACACTGACCAAAACTCAGGACCTTACCAAGATTTCTTGTGTGTTTATCTTCAGCATGGTTGAGTTCTCAGCAATACAGAAATAGTCACAGCCCTGCCAGCTCTTGCTCTCTTTGTAGAATTGGAAGCATTTGTCCCCATGCCATTTCCACTTTTCTGGGCAAGGGCTACACCTGTGCTCTTGGAAAGAAACCAATTTTAATAAGTTATTTTTTACCCAGGTCTGTTTTCTTTACTCTCTTGAAATTCTATAGTATTTGAAAACCCAAGAGAGAATGGATTCCTTTTCTCTTAGATATTTAATTGCGCAGGCAATGATAACTACAAATGTTTACCTAGCACCCACTGTATGCCAGGAATTGTGATTGGTCCTGAGCATACAGTGGAAATTAAAACAAAGACTACCAGCTTTCATGGATACTGAATCTAGCAATGAATGACTGGAACTTCCTTGCTTTTGGCCTATGCAATTCAGTGTACAGAGAGGATGTCCAATGCATAAAGACCTTTTTATATGTTCAGAAACTCAACATGCATTGCACTTAAGAGCCAATTGAAGTTTTTGAAATTTTATTCTTCAAAATCCTCTTACGTACTAGTAAAAAGATTTTTTAAGGCAATGCACAAGTCTGTCCGGAAAGTATCCATCCATATTCTATGAAAAATAGAGACATTTATTGAAGAAGATAAAAGACACAAGAAACATTGTACATAGTACAATGACACCTCAGGCTCCTTCAAAGTAGGCACCTTGGGACCTCACACGGATCTTTGTTGACTGCAGCCCGTACATGTTGAACGTTCTCAAGTGTTCTGCTTGTTGCAGGCCTTCCAGAATGTGGATCACTTTCAACAGGTTCTAGATCATCTTGGAAGCATTTGTGCCACACTTTTATTTGTGCTTCACTCATTGCATCACCCCTGAAAGGCTTATGAATCATCTGAATAGTTTCCGTGGAGAAATGTTCAAGCTTAAAGCAAAATTTGATGCAGATTCGTTGCTCTACTCACTCAGTCATTTCGAATGGATGGCCACACAGTATACAAGGTCACTCAACAGCATCTACCACACCCCCTGACTAGCACAGTGAAGTCGTCATTGTTCACGCATGTGCGTTCCAGTCCACTCTGCTTGGCTTCCAGGTTACATAGATGTCGCACAAGCTGTTCTTGTTATATTAACAATGGCTGGACTCTTTCCTGACAGACCTCGGTGTATCAATAAGATAGGAACTCTTTTCTCTTTCTAAACACAAGTAAATAAAATTTTAGAAAAAACAAATATTAAGCCAAGTATGAAGTAGAATGGTAATCTCCATGTATCAGAAATTAAGATGAGTACCAAAGTTAGAGAATTAAGTGTATAGGTCGAGAGTAAGATGGATTACTGTGGGAAGTGGTTGTAAATACAGGAGCTAAGCCCTGACTGCTGTGGCTTTAGTGCCTATGTGGGAATGTGGCCTTTGGCCTTTGAGTGTTGGGGACCCATAACCAAGGCCCTTGTGGGTATATGGTGAGATAGAACTCAATAATTCCATTAAAATGTCTTTATTTTAAAAACAATTTGGTGTCAAAATGTTAACATGTTAAAATCTGAGAGGTCAGTACAAATGGATATTATATTATTGTTTGTATTTTTCTGTATATATGAAATATTCCATAGGGTAAAACAAAGTTTTAAACAAATAAATAATTTAGGAGATTTCTTAGTCAGTGTATATCTCTGGCCCAGATGTTATCTCTTGTATACCAAACTACCTCTCCATATCGCCACTTGGCTATCTAAATTATACATATTTCAAATTCAACTTGCCCAAAACAGCATTCTTGGTTTCCAACCTTCCCTTTTATAACCACAGAATTCTTCCCCCTTTACCTGATCACATCTCTATGCTTCTAGTTGCTTTGCCCCAAAACGTTGGAGAAATCTTTGACTCACAACCCGTTTATTCCATCATGTGCTCATCTTCACTGGTCACATTCTGCTTTGAGCCACTAATACCTCTTACCTGGATTGCTGCCATAGCCATCTCTTATATGAGTTCCCTGTCCCTATCCTTCCCTTTTCCAGTCTATATTCAATATATTTGCAGAGTGAGCCTTTAAAAATTCATGTCAGACGTGTATTTCCTCTGCTCAAGGGCCTGTAATGAATTCCTCATCCTGCTCAAAATAGAAGCCAATTCCCTTACCATGTCCCCTGATGCCATAAATAATATCTACCTCATTTCCTATTAGTCTTCTACTCACTCACTCCAGATAATAAGCTCCTTATTATTCCTTGAATATGAAGATACATTCACATCATATGTCTCTTGCATGGTCTGATATGTCTGAATTTCAAGAATCCCTTCATGTATTATTGCACAGGTGTGTTTGAGCTAAATGATCCCAATAACTGGACATAATCTGTATGCCCAGACCATTAAGTTTGTCAGAGACCTAGTTAAATAATACAGCTATTTAATTAATACATTGGTTCCCTGGTACACCGATGGGGAAGTCAGCCCTATGTTGACAGATATCCTGAGGGCAGAGGGAGTTCAGTGACCAGGACTCACCTCCGGTTTTGTTATAGAGCTCACGACAGAATTTTTCAGCCACACGCTGCAGAGTTTCGCCAAGCTTCCTCTTCTGGGCTTGGAGAGATTGCAGCTGTTGAGAAAGATTCCCCAATCTTTCTTCCATTGTAGAAATGCTGTCTTTCTGGGTATTGGAGAGCTGGTAGAACTGAAAAACTAACCCAAGTTCCAAGTCAGACTAGACAGTTTATTTCTTCATTTCTATTTCTATTTTCTACATTTGAAGAAGACAAAAACAGTATGTTGTTTATGATCTCAGGCTCTGAGGTCTCATATTACCTATATTCAAGGTTGGAATGCAGTACATACTAAATTGTATTTTTGTGGGCAAATTAATTTTCTCCAAGTATGTTTTCTTATCTGAAAATGTGGAGTCATAGTAACAGTTTCTAACCTCAGGAATAAATTCCTTAATCATATTTACCGTTTAATAAATGTTTTGTGTATATTCTCAAACCATTTCTCAACCTAAAACTACACATCTATGTATCCTTTGAGCATTACATTGAGAATTGACAATGTATATTGTTATCTCATTCAGTCATTAAAATGGTCATATTAACCACTCTATATTTTTTTACATCTGCAGTTTGGCTCAGTGAGAATAAGTCAGTTAATATCACTTGGTTAAAATATTTCAACACTTAGGTTTAAAACCCAGGGTCTTAAATTTAGGATAAAAGTCCTTTATGAATCATGAACATTGCTTTACATCCCTAAAATGAATGGTGGTTGCAAAACAGTAGTTAGTTATATAAAAATAAAATAGAAATTTGGAAGTCAGGGTAAAAACATTATTTTTTTAATTACAAAATTTAAGATAACAAAAGTTTGAAAATTTCCTATGAAAACCAAATTTTTGACATTAAAACCTGCTCTTCGATGTAACCTTTTATCTTGCACCACCTTCTTCAACTGTTCTAGGAAACATTGCTGTGGCGTCCATCTGATGAAGAAAATGTGCCCACTTCCTGTTTTAAGTTTTTGAACTTGTCCTTACTAGTTTGTAATTGACTTTATGCATGAATTCTTCCTTTTGAACTTTCATAGGATTTTTCAAAATGATTTTATAACTTCCTGGACCTTTTGAAAAATATCATGGTGACTAAGGACCTGGTCTGTCCTCCTTATACTGCAGAGTTGAGGTATAAAGGAAATCTCTTTCCTCTGTATCAGCCCACTGAGCCAGGCATGCTAAGGGCAAAGACCACTGCCTCACCTCTTCTGTGGAAAGGAAGGAGCTAAAGCATGTGTTTATTAAAAATTGTTGATATTAAATACTGGCATATAAACAAAGGGATAAAAAACTTCTTGTCTCAAAGAGAATATAAAAGTCTAGCTGGCAAATGATTTCTGTATTTTAATGCTCCTTCCACTACTCACTGTTTAAATAGAGACTTTAGAATAAGGTACATTGAATTATTCACAGGCTCTAGAATTAAATTGTAAAGAAATATTCCATCACAAATATTTCTCTTCCAAGACAAACCTCGGAGCCAGGATCCTCCCCCAAGTCAGAGTGCAGACTTACACACAAACCCCAGTATTGCCAGGCCAATCAGCAGCACCAGGCACAAAAGGAGCAAGGTCAAGGCCACTGGACGCCAAGCTGAAGAGGGAGGCCGGTGCTCTGCAGGGAACAAAAGAAAAGGCAGGGTTTCACTTTTTCATCCTCTTGGATGTATGTCAGCTTCAAGAGGAGTTGGTTCTGGGAAAGAACACATTCTGCAAGATAGCAGTTCATCAGGGACTAGATCACATTCCTTCTGCCCTCAGAAAAACAGTTTCAGAAATCTGCAGGCCAAGCGTCACTTATCAAGGTTAGACTTTTTCACGAGCCCCACCCATTGCTACTCCCCACACCCACCCAGTCCTGCTTTGCAGTAATCGAGTTGGTTGTGCATTCCTATTCCCCTTATGTAGTTGTTTATATAACTTTCTTTCTGTTCAAAATTCGAATTATAAAAGACTCTCATGTAAACGCCTAACAGAACAATTTTTTACACATCAGAGAAGAGATGAAATTAATTTTTTATCACTTTTGCAAAACACCATCCCTCCCAAGTTCCATAAATGCTTTTCCCAAAAAGGAAACTGCGTATCAGTAAAGAGAAATGATCATTTTATGATTTCTTTCGGGGATTTCTTTGTTGAAAGTTCCTTTTTGATAATGATTGTACTTGTTCATTAAATTATAGCTTTCTAAAAAGAGATGGTAACACGACTATCAATTTCTCAAGAGATAGATCCAAGCTATCTCAATTGTGAGCCAATAAGTAATAAAATAGCTATAGACAATATGCCTTGCCCGCACCCCCACAAGTTTACCATGTGGTAATTTTAGGGGCTCCACTTACTGGAAAATAAACCCATTACCTAATGAGATCAGCTACCAATCTGAATGACCTGTTGTTTCTGATAGGGAAGACCTTCTACCCAGTGCAGGTAGCATCCAGCATTGTAATTAAAATGAAACAAAGGGAGAAAGAAACCCTCAGACACATGGATCCCTTCTTGACTTGTGAGGCTCACTTTTTTGGGAATTCGAGCCAGATTCTTAAACAGAAAGATTAAAAATACATAAGTTCATTTCCTCTTTAGGAAAGTCCATCACAGAATATATTCTAGGTACAGAAATTTGTACAATACTAAATATTATTTCCAAACAGGGAATGAGAAGTGGTAAAGATGTATAGAAGTAGAAAATATCATCACTATCCTTTGGACTTTACAATCTAGCAGGGAAATCATGGAGCAGGCATTCATACATTTTAAAATGTGATTCTTAATTTCTCTTAATAATCATCTCCTTCAAAAAATTTTCAATGGCTTGCATTACAATTCTAATAAAATCCAAATCACTTTTCATGAAGATTCAGGTTGATCTTTTCTTAAAAATGGAAATTTGATTATAGTATTTCCTGACTTAAACTAAACACTTCCAATAACTTTATCGCACTTAGAATAAAATTCTGTAAGAGCCCTTTCCATCTAGACTCTTATCTGGTCCTCTCATCCCTTTCTGTACCACTCTGCCCTCGAGCAAATGCTCTACTCACAGTGTCCTCTGTTTACCCTTGAAACAAACAAGCTTGTCCCTGTTCCAGTGCCTTTGTGTTAACTCTGCCTCTTCCCCAGCATCAGTGAATCCACAGCTGGGTTTATTGGTAGGCTACTTCCTGGTATTCAACTTTAGGTTTAAATGGCACATCCTTATGGGAAGACCATGCATCCACCTCTACACATTATCCCATTGTGTATGTTTTTTTAAACATAAGATTATTAAGTATCATGTTCATGATTTTTGTTTGTTTTTCTCTATCTCTTCCCCCTTGGATGCACACTTCATTAACAGAGTGATTTTGTCTATCTTGTTGAGCATTGTATTTCCAGTACTGAAAATTGAGCCTGGTGCAGAAGGGCTGAATACATATTTGAATGAATAAATGAATGAAGAATGAAATCATAAAAAAATGAATATTACCTAAACTACTTAATTTTTACAAAGTCACAGATTATCTCTAGTTAAACCTTACATGTTGATTTTTTTTTAATCTATTAACTTTTCATCAATCTTTCTGTCAGCAGAGGGCAGACTCAGTAAATTCATCTCCTAGCTGTACTAGATTCTATCCACTGATGAGAGATTCTGAATCATGAACAGATCTGAGAGATCTGGCCTGTGTGTTTGGTCTAAATTTTCCTGGAAACTTCTGACTTCCCAAGGCATTGAGCTTTAGAGTATCTTAGATTAGCAGAGCATAAACAAACAAGAGTAGAAACATCTTCTCCAAAACCCCAGGACTTTTTAAAGTTCTACATAGCAAAAGAACGTCAACCAGGTGGATATTTCTACATTCCAGAGATACACGTGCATCTGTGGACCAGCCAACACGGTAGCTTTATTTTTCTCCACATCTCTTATTACCATCAGATATATTATATATCTTATTTCTTTCAGTTTACATCTGCCTTACCCAGTAGAAAGCAAGCTCCATCATGGAAAAGAATATTGTTTGTTTAGCACATACAACATCAGTTGAAATAAGTTCAATTAATATCAAATGAATGAATGTGTTTATTATACATGAGTATTTGTTACATGCTTGTCTACCCCTGCTCAGACCTATTTATATTAATACATATGTAAAGGCATAATTTTTAAAAAATAGTGTCCCTTTTTATGATTAATATTTTGGACCAATTAAAAGTAATAAAAAGGTAAAGGAGAATAAGAACTATGAAATCAACCAAGTTATTTACTATTTAAGAAAACTGTTTTCCTGTATATCACATTAGGGGTAAGGAAGGTGTTCATTTTCTGTCCAAAAGACTAATAAGCATAAACTTAAATCTTTATTGTGAAGTGAGGGCATAGACTTTAGGGATTAAAACATTATTTAATAATAATTATATCCATGTAAAGAATAAATACACAATCCTTCCAAAAGCTGCTTCTAGGACAGAATAGGAAAGAAGTGTAGCATATCTTTTGTCAAGAAAACAAAGTTTAAAAAAATCAACTTCTAAGGGAATCATCTTTCCTTGATCATTTGGGAATTTTTCTACTCTTTCTCTTCCTCTCTCTCTTTATCTCCCTCCTTCTCTCTTCTTCCCTTCCTTCCCCTCTCTCTTTCTCCCTAAGTATTCAATATATCTTCCTGTTATATCTAAAGACTCAGAGAAACAAGAGCCCAGGGAGTTTCTATACCAGGTTTGGTTATTTCAAAGAAACTAGACGTTCAGATGGAAGGCCTATGGAGTTGCAAGTTTCACTTTTTCTTTTTCCCTTTCTGGGTATTTTTCCCTAAGTGTGGGTTTAATATTCCTGAGTTTTAGTCCAAGTGCCCCTGATTACAATGAGGTCTCTCTCTAGGGACCACCCCCACACTAAAATAAGAAAAATAAGCTGCTTCAGTTTGGCTTGGCTTCATCGCATCTTTATTTTTTGGAAGAGAACCCCATGCTGTCTCCCGAGGCATGTTTAGAAGAAGGTGTGGACAGGCAAAGGAATGATATAAACATCCCTAGGAATAATAAGATATATAGAGAAAAAAACAGCCCTTTCCTGTATCCTCTTACTAACTATACTATAAAAGGCTACAGTGCTAAGGTCAAGCTTTAAATGCAAATTCCTTTGTAGTTATGAGAAACTTTGTGGATGAGGAAAGTTGTCACACTAAACCAGTTACTCTTCATCAGGCATCAGAGAGGGAAAATTTCACACACCTCCATTCTCTGGGCCTCTAAGAAATGAAACAGGCATTACTAAATTAATTAGTATGCCTCCAACATGGAAAGGATTATAAAGCTGGGAGAGACAAAGAGAATTTAAATAATTTGCATAAAGCCACACTGTGCAAACTAGTGAAACTAGTTAACTTGGCATGCTTACCACCCCAGTTTGTGAACTCTCCTGTGAACCAGGACTCACAGAGAAACCGGGGTTAACATTTTAGAAAATACATATCTCATTCTTTAGTTCACTGTTCTTTTAATATTTTTCAATTATTGCTAGCTTACATCTGATCTTTGGATATATTTTTGAATTTTTAAATGTTGAGTTTTTCTCTAGAAACTTCTTGTTTCCTTAATCTCTGCAAGTGGCATATAGCAAACCTCCTCATGGGAGAGATTTTGAGACCCTTGGGTTCAGAGCATTTTTCAGTTTTCCTAAAAATGCACGTTTCCTTTCTCTTATGAGTCTGGTTCAAATATTTGCTAGTTTCATTCTCTCTAAAAGCAAAACTGTATTATTCTTCCTATAATTTCAATAGAATATACATCTGAAAGCATACATTATTTCCAGAATATGTCAAGTTTCTTATTGGCAACGATTAGATTTAAAAACTCAATTGTATTTTTTCTTTTGAGTAAAATTTAGGTGAGTCGATTTTATATCCCAATCAAGGAATTTCATTTCTGAAATATGTGTAATTCAGAACTACTATTAATGACAGTTGCTAACATTCCATGAGTTACTGAGATACATGCCGATACATGAATGATCTCATCTCTCCTTATGAAGACTCTATGAGGTGGATGTCATTGTCATCCCCATTTCACAAGCAGGCAGCTGAGTCCCAGAAGGCAACTTACCCAAGGGCACGTAGCTTCTGATAATAATACTCATCAAGGATGTTATAGATGCTGTGGTATTTCATTTGAGTCTTCCAAAAATTACTCAAGAGGGCACTATTTTCGACCTTCATTGGATAAGAAATATGAAGCACTGAGGAGTTACTTCATTTGCTTAGGGTTGAACAGCTAGTAAGGGATGGAGCCAGAACTGCTGTTGAAGGACTCTCGTTCTAGAGTTGAATGTTTTAAATTACTTTCTCATCCACCCAACAAATCCCACATTAATATTTGCCTTACACGGCAGTTCCAAATAGTGTTATAGAAAGACTCTAAGGTTTTGTCACTTGCAAATGTTGACCTCTATATTGTGAAATATCTCAGTAATAGCCCTCTTAAATAATACATTTTTCATTCTACCACCAAAGTGAACATTATAATGTATATAAATTTAATCTCTTCCTTAAAGAAACAAAGTTCCTTAGCATGCTACATAAAGTCTTGCCCAGTAGGATCCCACCTGCCCAAGTCTCCCCCGTACACCCCTCCCTTCAAGGACTGACTGACTGTCATCCCAACCGTTCACATCGTCATTACGTTTCACTCAGCTGAGATTCCCCAAATTTTCTTATCCTCATCTAAGTTCCAATCCAAAACGAACACTTCATCTTTTCCCTCTGAACTCCTGTCATTCTTAGTTTACCCATGAATACACGGCACCACGCTGGTTCCTTCCCGCGCTGTTTTTGTCTGTGCACGTGTGGCCGTCACGGTGGAAAGGCCCGCCAGTGCCTCACCTCGCTCTACCTGCAAAACTTGGACTCAGCCTTACAGACCAGGTCAAACGTCACCTCCTTCAAAAATATGCGCGTGAATAAACACAGTAAGTTATTTGTTCCTATTTGCTTTTGTGGCCTCCTACATATATTCCATAGCACTACATAACATTTTCTTAGAATTATTGGTTCAGACTATTCTTTCTACTTCTCTAAGCACCTAAAATAGATTCTCTACCGTGTCTACCATAAGGCTTGATATTTAGTAGTATGCTTAAAAGATTTATTGAATTGATTAGATATGATTTACGCTATGAATCTTCAGCAGTTTATGTGATAGTTGAGGAAATAAAGCTAAAAATGCAAGAAAATTGAAAAATATTGTAATTAATATGAATAATGAAAAGAAGAACTTGAATTTGTCAATATTTTTTAAATTTGTCAATAATTTTATTCATTAAATCCAAATATGTTTTCATATTCTTTTTCTTTCTTTTTTTTTTTTCAAGAGACAGGGGAAGGGAGGGAGACAGAGAGGGAGAGGAATAGCAATGTATGGTTGCCTCTCACATGGGCCTCACTGGGGACTTGGCCTGCAACCCAGGCATGTGCCCTGACTGGGAATCGAACCAGGACCCTTTGGTTCCCAGCCCGCGCTCAATCCACTGAGCTACGCCAGCCAGGGCTCATATTCTTTTTGATAGGATTACATTTAATCTTCCACAGGAATTTTGACCCATCAGTTTTATGTCATTTTCTCTGTCCCCAGTGTATTAGTCCTGTGAAGTGTTTCAATTGTACATTTTTCAAGGTACAATTGAGTTAGGACCTCCCAGGCCTTAAATAATATTAAAAAATACTCACACAGCTCCGTAATACCTTAGCGCTCTAACACATTATCTTTTCTCTTTATACCTAGGCTCTTCAAAAGAGAGGAAAAAAAGAAAAAAGAGAAAATGAAAAAGTATTTATTTTAACTATTGGTTGCTTTCAAATCCATGCTCTTAAAAATTAGCAATATTCTATTTTTCTTTTTATTGTTAAACAAAAAACTGCCACCTTCCTCTTACATGAACTCTGCAGCATCGATTGCTATTTTTAAAATTCACTATTCACTGCTGACTTTTCCATTTGTTTTACTGTCTCTTGGCCCCTAGATGCCTCCCTCTCCTGGCCCACGTCTATCACTGACCTATTGAAGTCCTTTGCCTGGCTTGCCCCTCAATATCTCATTTCCTAAAATTCTCTCATTGGCACTCTTCTCCTTTTTTATTTCGCTGTTTGATTTTACATTCCCTCCCTCAGTGACATCACTCATTTTCAGAAAGTTTAATTCCTACCTAATTGCTGACAATTTTCACATAATATGTAGCTCAGAATCCTTACATCCAACCCATATACTTTATATACAAGTGTCTTGGGGCAACACCAACTGTATGTCCCTTCTCTTACTGGCATCTCACACTCAAACTGAATTCATCGTCTTTCCTATTCTGCCTGTAGTTTCCATCTCAGTTAATGGCAGCACCATCTACATAGTATCAGTTGGAACATAGTAAACCTATGCTCTCCCTTTCCTCCTCTTCCTCTTTGTAACCGATCATCAATTCTTTACATTCTTCCTCCTCTCATCTTTCATATCTGATTTCTTCTCCTCATTCTAATACTACCTCAGGACAAGTTCTTCTAATGCCATGCTTATCCTAGTTCAAAATCTGTATTAGGTCATCCAGTTTCATACTCCTGCAATCCATTCTCCTCATTGGAGCCTAGATGGTCCTCTAAAAACTCAAAATGGGTTATGTTACTACTGGTTTAGATCCTTCAGTTAACTCATTTTACCTGCTGAATAGAATCAGAATACCTCAGTGTGACGTAAAAGGTCTTCTTTAACTTTCCAGACTTACCCTGTTATCACACTTCCCCTCCTCCAACTCTACACCTCAACCACAACATATTGCTTATCACTCTCCGAAACACAAAGGTAATGAAAACCTCCTTGGCTTTCTCTCGTGTCTGCCCACAGGGCACCCAGCTCCTTAAACTTTCCCATTTCTGCTTCTATATCATGAGGAATATCTCAAAGTCAACTCAACTGAATGGCTACCCCCTCTCTCAAAATTTTCCCAATCCTCTCTTCCCCTACCACACAGAAGTGACCAAGCTCTCCATTGTACCATGTGAATGCTTTCATCATGGCATGCGTCACACTAACTGCTGAGTTGGAAACTGTATCAGATTTAAGTTTCCTCATCAACAGGGATTGTATCATGTTTGGTATTATATCTTCAGTACTTTGTAACAGGTCTGGGGTAGCATGACCCCGAGCATAAGTTTAGAGAAAGGAGGCATGAGGGTATTAGCTTGTAGTTTTGCTTTCTGCCTTCTTAATTTTTTAGCTATTTTTAAATGCAAACAACTTTATATTAAAAAATGAAAATCTAGAAAATAAATAAATGTACATCACTTATTTTTATTAATTCTAAAATGTTATTGTTGTAATTGTCCCACAGTATTATGTTGAATCTGAATCCTCTGCATTGCCGAAAAAAGAAAGAAAAAATCCCAGAGATTTTTTACTCTGTCTGTCTAACAACAGAAGTATTTCAGATCTATTTTTCTAAGAAATAGACTTTTAGAGTGACATTGCTGTAAATACATGCATTATCACAAGATGAAAACAAGTTATCATACATGGAGGGTAAGATAACTATTGTTGGCCAAAAAGTTCATTTGGTTTTTTCATTAGATGGTTCTGGCAGTGCTTAGTTGTCTTTAACTATATTTGAAATAATTTTGTTAGATTGTATTGTGACAGCTGTCATTATGCTTTATTATTTCAAGAAAGGTAAAAATGCAACTGAAATGCCAAAAAAAACCAAAAGATTTGCGCAGTGTATGGAAAAAGCGCTGTGATTGATAGAATGTATCAAAAGTGGTTTGCGAAGTTCCATGCTAGAGAATTCTTGCTGGATGATGCTCCATGGTCAGGTAGAACAATTGAAGTTGATACCGATCAAATCGAGACATTAATTAAGATCAATCAATATTCTATCACACGAGAGATAGTTGGAATACTCAAAATATCCAAATGAATAAAGTTATTGGTGAAAATGAAAAATGTGTGCTTTATTTTACAGGAAAAAAATGCTGACTTTTTGGCCAACCCAATATTTCCAGATGCCATGTTTTCCTGGAAGACACTGCTTTGTAACCTCTACTCCTACTGTTTCAATTTCCACTCCTTACAAAAATGTTGCCAGATGTTTTAGTTAGTGTTTTATCCCACTCCACCTCCCTTTCCACCCCCAGTCCTCAGCAGAATTTATTTGTACACCCTGTTCCTCATCATGCTGATCACTAATCCTTGTGAGAGTTCCTGGCTCTCTTCAAAGGTGAAATGTGAAGTTATACACAAACCACTTAAAACTACAGCCCTAAACTCCAACTCTTCACAGGATTTGTTGGAGGAAAACTATCATAACTTATGATACTTATCTACTGGTTGCAGAAACTGACATTCCAAAGTTGTCACTTTGGTTCATGTCATGGAGGCTGTAAATCCCCCAGTATTCCCTCACAGCTCACTAGAGAGTTTAAGAAAAAAACAAAAACTCACATCAGTGATTCTCAGGCAGCAGATCATTCAATAAATTGAAGTTGAATGGAAAAGTTTAGTGGAGGAAGGAATAAAACCTAAAGCGAAAGAAAAATGGAAGACAACACGAAAAAAGTGTGTGTGCAGATTCACACAGGTGAAGTAAAGCAGGATATGGTTAAAAGAGAAAGGACATGTTAAGATACAGACATTAAGTGAGGATTTCTCAGGTACAAACTGACACAAAACTGTGAACAGAACCCTTTAGGAATTCCCAAGGGAGTGGGTTATTGAAAAGAAACTCACATTTCTGGTGTGTCTGCAATGTACCAAGGACTTTATATAGCTTATCAACCTAAGCACTGATAGCCATCTTATATGTGAGGATTTGTTGCTTTTATGTAACATTGGTTATAGTTAATATGAATTAACATGTATAAAACACTTAAAGCAATACCAGGCACATGTTAATCGTTTTATAAATGAAGAAACTGAGGGCCCATAATACTTACGTAACGTGTCCAATATCACACAATTAGTAAGTGACTTACCTGGTACTAGAACCTAGTCCCGTCTGTGTGGCAGTGCGAGGCCTTTTCACTGGACCTCAGGACACGTGTTTACTTTAGATTGGCTGAGTTGCCTGGGAAATAAGATCCTTCCCTATGCATGTGAATTATCTCTTCTACAGACTGAAAACATATATTTTATGAATATGTCACAGAGTGAATCATTGGAAATAAAAGCAACAGACGGAAGCTAAATGTAACTGAAGTTAAATATTTTCATAATTTAATTCAATCATCTCAATAGTACTCTGGAACTCAGTAGAACAATAGCAAAGAGGCGATGGGATGTAATTGCACCTGAAGCCACCATATAAATCACTGGATCACAGAATGTCAGAGCTGAAGCAACCTTAGAAGGCATTTGCTTTATCTTCCCCTCATTTCACAGATGATAAAGCCAAACAGCTAATGCTGATATGACTCTCCCAAGTCCTCACAACTTCACGATGCAGAACAATTATTACCAAATACAAGGTTTGATGTATGCGCTTGGAAACATCACTCCAAAGCCATGAGAGCAAAACTAACAAAAAGGTAGTCTTTATAATCTAAGTGTCCAGATCGGATCAGATGGTAAATAAAACAGCACTGGACTGGCCTTCATGGGATGGCAGGGAGGGGAAGGCGCAATGCTTTACTTGTACACACTCTCTCCTTTGTATGCTCTACCTAACTGACAAGGTAAAAACAACACATCCTCGACTGCAAAGCACTCTGCCAGCAGGAGAATCTTAGAAAAACAAACATCTGTGTATACTGAGTTTAATTTTTCAGATGTTCATATAGGAGGTCACATGCAAGAGGTGGAAAGTGAAGAGTTCGCGTTAATTGTACATCATGAGAACATTCATCTGCTTTTCCTCGATTTTTTACATTTCTCAGAGAGGCAGTTTATCTCATGCATTTCTCAAGAATCTGGCCAGTTTGGACTCCAGGAGACAGAGTACCTGTGTGCCCACGCTCTGGACGATGAGATGCAGTAGAGGCTTGAGAGTGCAGGCTCATGGTGGTGTCCCCATCAGCATCCAGCATGTTCCTCGTGCTGCTGTACTTGGCCTGCATCGGGATTCCTGCAGAGGTGAGGGTGAGCTGTGGGTGGATTGGTCCACGCTGCCGCCTGGCTTCTTTGAGACAGCTCAGGAACCAAGGCACTGACAGGCATTCCTGATGTCCTTCTCTCCCAGCAAGTAGCAGGGAAGCCTCTGACTCCAGTTCCTGCCTGGCGAGGCCCAACCCCTCTGCCGTGAATTTGTACTCTGAATGCCAAATTGGTCAGGCAAAGGGGAAATAGCATGTGTTTTCTATTTGGGCAGTCTGTGTCTGAACAATTACCAAAGGGGCGGGGCCTCTCAGATCTCTCTTGTTCATCTGTTTGTACTTCCTGTTTAACCTCGTAAAGAAGGCAGCACCTTACAATTGCAGAGAGATTCCTTCAGACTCTGAAAAACAATAATCGCTCAGAGGGATATGTTACATACCTCTCATCCATCACACATTCACAGAGTCACTTAGATTAAGTTTCACCTTTCTGTGTCTTTGAGAAAGCAGAGGAGACTATAGGACCAGCCTCTTCCTTTCTCCAAGGCTATAGTATAAAAGTATCTTATACATAGAATGTCAGCACGAAAGAGTGCTGTGAGGATATCTAACTACTTCTACTCTTTCATGTTACAAAAGGGGAGGTTGCGCTAGGTGAGAAATGGCTCTGAAGTCACATAGCTGCTTGGCGAGAGAATTAGCTTTAAAAGAACTTTCTGGTTGTCATCTCAATATTCTTTCTTTTTACAGGATGTGGGCTCGATGTAGCAGTTTATAGCACATCAGGCACATCACGATCATGAACACATTTTACTGGAAGTAAAGATATTTGGAATTTTTACTAAAAGTAATCATTATTAGCTGTGACTTAGGAAGCTAGGTAACAATTTGTGCCTAAATATCCTAAGCTGGGAAGGAAATGAGAAGTTTGTTTCAGATAATGTCTAAAAATTCCAAATCAGTACAGTAGAATTACCTCATTCCACTAATACTTTTCTACATTTGGAGAAATAGCTTGGCTAAATCAAGCAAGCTAAATACAGAGGTCCTTGGATAAATATAAGCGCAGCAGGTCCTTGGATAGAGGGGCCAGCCCCTCTGAGGGGGTGCATCAGGAAGTATGTTGAGGATTCTTCACATGTCGCAAGCTATGTATTGTTTATTCTAAATAAAACAACTAAAGAGATCCTTCTCTTGCACAATGCCTTGTAAAATGTAGGCTATAAAAACTTATTTGGTCATTTCCTTGAGTTGTTATACTAGAAAGTTTATAGAAGGTAGAGAAGGTAGTAAAATTTTTGAAGGAAACAGTAAGTGAAGTACATATAAGAATGAAGAAGGAAGATGGAATTTTAGAAATCCGAACAGCTGGGGCCTGAAAAAAATACATTTAGGAGGTGTTGATAATTATGATTCTAGCAAAATAGCAATTAGAACTATTTTCAAAACATCAGTGATTCGTGTAGATCCTTGACAATTTTTGCCAAACAATCTGTATTAACATTTTGCTACGTGTCTTTAAATAATTTTTTTCAACAATGACAAAAATATTTTTTGAATGTCTACATTATTGCTGCTACTATTTTCTAAGACATATCATTATAAAATAAAACTTTCTGCCTTTTTAGAGCCCACATTCTATGGAGGAAAGCAGATGATATGCAAGAAAGTATGTAAGTAAACAGTAGAGTTAATTAGACTATGATAACGTATGAAAATATATGGGGGATAAGGGAGATTAAAAACATACAAGTAAGAACGTTGCTAATTTTAAATAAAGTAGAGTTGGCCACATTAAGAAATCTTTTTGCAGAGACTTGAAATAGGTGAAAGGCCTGCAAATTTCTGGGGTAAGAATCAGTCAGATAAGGCAACAGGGAGGCTCAAAACTGAGGTAGAAGCACGCCAGCAAAAGATGAGAAACAGTAGAGAAATCAGTGTCTTAAGTGGAATGAGAAAAGAGAATAGATTAGTTTAAAGGAGAAAAGTGGGCCACAGCAATTGTCTTATAGACAATTTAAAGGTCTTTTGCTTTTTTTTTTTCCTCACTCTGAGATATATAGGAAATCATAGAGAGTTTTAGTGGAAGGCTGACATGATTTGTTTTAAATGTAATGGAATCACTCTGTTATGTTTAGAAATATTGTGTTGGCTAAAATATCCGTATTTTTTTCTGTAAAAGACATACTTCATTTTCGCCAATAACTTTATTCATTTGGATATTTTGAGTATGCCAGCTATTTCCCAGTGATAGAATGTTGATTGATCTCAATTCATGTCTTGATTTCATCGCTATCAACTTCAACTGGTCTACCTGACCATGGAGCATCATCCAGCAAGAATTCTCTAGCATGGAGCTTTGCAAACCCACTTTTGATACATTTGATCAATCACAGAACCTTCTCCATACACTGCACAAATCTTTTTTTTTTTTTTTGCTCTTCAGTTGCATTTTTACTTTTTTTGAAATAATAAAGCATACTATGCCAAAAATATTGCATATTTTCTTTCATCTTCAATATTAAAATGCTTACACAAAAATTCACCAATTTTGATAAGTTTTTTAATGCATGCTGATATGACAGCTGTTATAATACAATCTAACAAAATTATTTCAAATGCAATTCAAGACAACTAAGTGCTACTAGAACCATCTTAAAGAAAAAAACAAACACACTTTTGGCCAACTCACTAGCTATAGAAGGACAAGCTGAATGCTAGGAGAACATTTTAAAAATTATTGCAATAGTTTGAGGAAGATAAGATGGTGTTTTCTCATTACTCATCTTGAATTTACCCTTTAGCCATAATTTCAGCTAGCAGCTACTTTCCTTTTCTGTCTCTTGGAAAATTGTGGATGTCTTCTGATCATTCCCATGTGCATTTCCGTGTTACCTGTGGCATGAACATGTGTTAACACATCTGGCATAGCGTGCCTTGGACAACCTGGAGCAATCTTCTTTAACACCATCATTGTTGTCACTTTCACGCTTTTATATTTACGTCATAGGTTATCGTTGCCGAGTCTGTACAGCTGTTCATTCAGCATCCGTAATTATTTTCCTGGATTTTTATGATTCTTTGAACTCATCCACTCCATCCTGGGGACTCAGGAGAAACCAACCAAACCAAAAACAATATTCAAACACATGGCATTTCTTCAAAATGCCACCTTGTCTTAATTTAACTCTCAACCTGATTTATCTCTCCTGCTTCTTCATTTCTTCTCAGAGAGTGACAATACAGGTTTGTACATATTTAAAAACGACTATAAATTTGCCAAAAATATGTATCTTCTTCTCTCAGATTTTTAAATATTTAAGATTCCAAGTTTACTCTTCAACACAAAACTACTTCACTAGCTCCTTCCCCGTGCCAAACTCATCATCATTTTGGGGGAGAAGGCTAATTATGATAGTGTTTATTATACACATTACATAATTTGGGGGCCAAAGTTTGTTTGGCAATTTTTATTAAAGTGATATTTGGCCCTGGTTGGTGTGGCTCAGTGGATTGAGTGTGAGTCTGTGGACCAAAAGGTTGTTGGTTCGATTCCCAGTCAGGGCACAAGCCTGGGTTGTGGGCCAGGTCCTAACTTGGGGGCATGTGGGAGGCAGTCAACCATGTATCTCAAACATCACATCAATGTTTCTCTCGCTCTCTTTCTCCCTCCCTTCTTCTCTCTATAAAAATAAATAAATAAATAAAAATAAAGTGAAATTTGCATTACATAAAATTTACCATTTTAAAATAAAAATCCAGGGAACTTGAAACAATTTCTGTTCACATATTGGTAAACATGAGAAGGTAGTAAATGCCTCTCCAATAATGTAGAAATCCCCACTGGAAATAAAAATAGCACCAGAGGTAAAGTTTAAAGGAAAATAAGAAAAAGACAAATCATCAAATAAGAAAATATAGTTATGTTCCAATAACTATGTCTTTATAGCAATTACTAAGGAATTGCTGAAAACTGCATAACAGTAATCATAAAAAATAATAAAATGTGTTTTACATTCCAAAATGATAATACCTCCATTAATAAAATTGATAAACTTTTATATCCATTACCAGGTCTTCTTTTTGATTGATGGTATTTAAAAAGGAGAAAGTGAAAATGTGCCACCAAAGGGTTTTGGTACAAAAGGTGGAGTAGGTAGAGCTGTGCTCACCTCCTCTCATGACCACATCAAAATTAGAACTAAATTATAGAATAATCAACCTGGAGAACCATCTGAAGACTAGCTGAATAGAAGCTCTACAACTAAGGATGTAAAAAATAAGACACTTCAAGACTGGTAGGAGAAGCAAAGACGCAAAGTGGGCTAGCCCCACACCCACATGTGTCAGCTGAGAAGAGGAAGGGATATCTCAGGTGCAGAGGTTCCCCCCTGAGGAGCAAAGGGTCCCAGCCCTATACTGGGCTCCCCAACCCATAATACTAGTACCAGGAAAGAGATGCCACATCACTGACTATGAAAATCAGCGATGATTCCATCTCTCCAGGTGAGAAGGAAGGCTGCTAGAAACCCAGGAATTCTCTTACAGGGCCCGCAGACAAGCACGCTCCCAATCACTCACCCTGGGCTCTGTCAGAGGGACAGCACCTCAGAGTCTCCGGAGGCATATGGAGAGAAACTGAGCTGTGTGGCTCCAGTGGAGGGGCTGGAGGGATGACCACCATTTTCCTTGTGTTGAGTCCTTCTCTAATGCAGCTGGCAGGCAGACACCATCTTTCCTGTGTTGAGCTTTCCCCCGGCGTGGCCAAATCTGAGTCTGCATCAGCCTGGTGAACTCTCCTTGCCCTGCCTACCCTGATGACTCCTTGAGACTCCGCCCCACCTGACTCCCAAACCACCCCTGGCTCTTTCATAGGCAGGCAGCCAGCCTTAGCTCACAATCATCTTTTATTAAATACTCTTTACGGGTTCCAGTCAAGCTTGGAGGACACCAGAGACATACAGGGAGAAACTGAGTTGTGTGGCTTCAGGGAAAGGGCCGTCATTGTCCCTATGTTGAGCTCTCTACCCACATGACCAAATCTGAATCTGCTTTAACCTGGTGAACTCTGCTCATTCCACCCTCAAGACTCTCTGAAACTCCAATCAACCACAAAAGTCCAGAGACGTCCAGGCAGGTGGTGGCCAGCCTCAGTGTACACTGTGACTTTTGATGAGTGGCCACAGGCTCAGCACTTGCACCAAATCTGAATATAGATTAACCTGGTAAATCAGGGAGAGTTACCTCACCCTGGCAACTCTCAGAGACCCTGCCTCGCCCTACTTGCATACTTCTGGGCTCTTACAGAGGCTGAGCCTTACAAGCAACAAACAGGTAGCAGCAGGTCTCAGGGCACCTTGTGACTTTTGCGGACCTTCTCAGGCCCAGTAGTGGTAGCAGCTGACCTCAGTCTGCAGTGTGGACTTTTCCACGTGCATCCAGGTCCGGCAGAGGCAGCTACCAAGTACAGATCACTTTGTAGTTCCTAACAGGTGGCCGCAGGCCACTAACAGACAGCACTTAACATTGGCCTGAATTGGAGACTCACAAGAGGCCTCAGAACCAACATACCCAATGGCCAGCTTCAGAGCAGAGCTGTGAATACAGCAGAGCACCATCTTATTAGCTCCACAAATGGCACTTCCAAAGGGTGGTAAGCAGGTACCAGACCCTGCAGGGGCAAATCCCGCTCTGTAGGGTGAGCCCCCACACAGCAGCTCATATGCTACAGTCATGGCAAATATAGCCAGTCAGCCTGAGGGTCAATCCTATCCACTGACATGCCAATAGCAATTGAGGCTCAGCTACAACAGGATGACACACACAGCCCACACAAGGGACTCTCTTGAAGAGCCCAGCTCAGGTGATCACAGAGTTTATGTCACTGGACAAAATAGGGCACCTAATACATAAGGCCACTCTGCCAAGAAGGGGCAATTAGGAGATTTACCTGATATAGGAACAGACAGAAAGGAAGCCAAAATGAGGAGACCAAGAGACATCCCGAATTAAACAACAAAAAAAAATCTCCAGAAAAAAATAAAATAAAACAGAGGGAAACAATCTACCAGATTCAGAATTCAAAAGACAGGATACTGAAGGAACTTAGTGAGAATTTCAACAAAGAGATAGTATGCATTAATAAAGGATATAGAAACAATTAAAAAAACAGTCAAAAATGAAGACTACAATAACTGAACTAGAGAATACACTAGAAAAAAATCAATATATTAGATGAAGCAGAGATCAGTTTTGTGATTTGGAACACAAGGTAGCAGAAAACATTCATTGAGGGCAGGTAAAAGAAAAAAGAATTTAAAAAATGAGGATAGCTTAAGGGACTTCTGAGATAACATCAAACATAACAACATTTGCATCACAGGAAATAACAGAAGGAGAAGAGAGAGAGCAAGAGATTGAGAACCTATTTGAATAAATAATATCTGAAAATTTCCCTATCCTGGTAAAGAAAAAGAACACATGAGTCCAAGAAGCACAGAGAGTCCCAAAGCTTAACCCAAAAAGGCCCACACCAAGACACATCATAATTAAAATGCCAAAGGTTAGACAGAAAATCTTAAGAGCATCATGAGAAAAGCAGTTACTTATCTACAAGGGAGCTCCCATAAGAATGTCAGCTTATTTTTCAACAGAAACTTTGCAGACCAAAAGAGATTGACACAAAATATTTAAAATATTCAAAGTGCTCTTAAATGACATAATAGACCAAAAGGTTTTAATTGATATTTTTAGAACATTTCACCTGAAGCAGCAGAATATACGTTCTTTTCAAGTGCACATGCAATATTTACTGGGATAGACTACATGTAATGCCACAAAACAAGTTGCAATAAATCTAAGAAGATTGAAATTCTATCATGCATTTTCTCTGGTCACAATGGTATAAAACCAGAAAGGACTTACGACCAATACTACCTTACCCAGCAAGGCTAACATTTAAAATAGAAGGAGAAATAAAGAGCTTTCCAGACAAGAAAACCTAAAGGAGTTCATTACCACCAAACCAGAATTACAAGATATGTCAAAGGCACTTTTTCAAGCAGAAGAATAAGAAGAAGAAGAAGAAAAAGAACATAAATATGAATAATTAAAATGGCAATAACTGTGTACCTATCAATAATCATTGTAAATGTAAGTAGAATAAATGTTCCAATCAAGAGATAGGGTAGCTGAATGGATAAGAAAACAAGACCCACATATTTGCTGCCTACAAAAGACCCACTTCAGGTCAAAAGACACACACAGACTGAAAGTAAAGGAATGGAAAAACGTATTTCATACAAATGAAAACAAAACAAAAAAACTAGGATAATAATACTTATACTTGACAAAATAGACTTCAAAACAAAGGGTAGATAGTAAGAGACAAAGCATTTCATAATGATAAAGGGATCAATCCAACAAAAGGATATAACCCTTGTAAACATGTATGCACCCAGCATAGGAACACCTAAGCATACACAGCAAATATTGATGGACGTAAAGGAAGAGATCTCCAAGAACACAGTCACAGTAGGGGACTTTAATACCCCACTGACTTCAATGGATAGATCTTGCAGGTAGAAACTCAACGAGGAAACTGGCCTTAATTGGCACACTAGACCAGATGGATTTAATTGGCCTTAATTGGCACACTAGGCCAGATGGATTTAATTGATGTTTTTATAGCATTTCACCCAAAGCATCAGAATATACATTCTTTTCAAGTGCACGTGCAACATTTTCTATGACAGACCTCATGTTAAACCAGAATACCAGTCTCAATAAGTTTAAGATTAAATACATATAGTGAATCTTCTCTGTCCACAATGGTATGAAACTAAAAATCAAACACAAGAAAAAAAACTGAAAAACACACAAACACACGGAGGTTAAATAACATGCCATTAGACTATGAATGGGTTAGAAGTAAGATCAAGGAAGAAATCAAATCATACACTGAGACAAATGAAAATGAAACCGCAATGACCCAAAATCTATGAAACACAGTGAAAGCAGGCCTAAAAGGGGAAATTCAGAGCCACACAGGCCAACCTCATAAACCAAGAAAAATCTCAAGTTAACCATCTAACATTACACATAAGGGAACTATTAAAAGAACAGTAAAGCACATAGTGAGTAGAAGAAAGGAAATAATAAAGATCAGAGTGGAAATAAATGAAACAGATTCTTAAAAAAATAGAAAAAATCAAGACTAGTTCTTCAAAAAGATAAACAAAATCCTATAACCAGACACATTAAGAAAAAAAGAGATAAAACCCAAATAAATAAAATTAGAAATAAAAGAGGAGTGACAACTGACACCACAGAAATATGAAGGATCATAAGAAATTACTATAAACAATTATATGCCAACAAATTAGACAACAAATTGCAATAAATGGATACATTTTTAGAAACATACAATCTTCCAAGACTGAATAAAAAAGAAACACAAATACTGAAGAAATGGATTACTAGCAGCATAATCAAATCAATAATCAAAAAAATCCCAGCAAACAAAAGTCCTGAACTGGATGGCTTTACAGGTGAATTTTACCAAGCATTCAAAGAATAATTAACATCTATCATTCCAAATTATTCCAAAATAATTCAAAAGGGAAGGTTCCCAATCCATGTTAAGAAGCCCCAACTATCCTGATTCCAAAACCAGACAAAGACATTACAAAAATAATTATTGGCTAACATCCCTGATGAGCATAGATGCAAAACTCCTCAACAAAATATTAGCAAACTGAATTTAGCAATACATTAAAAAATCACTCACCATGTCCAAGTGGTATTTATTCCTGAGATGCAAAGTTGGTTCAATATCCGCAAATTAATTAACATGATATACCACATAAACAAAATGAAGAATAAATTTCATACGATCATATCAGTAGATGTAGAAAAAACATTTGAGAAAACACAGCATCTATTTATGACAAAAAGTCTCAGCAAAGTGGAAATACAGGGAACATACCTCAACATGATAAAGGCCATGTGTGACAAAGTCACAGCTAAGTGATTTCCTTAAGATCAGGAACAAGACAGGTTGTCCACTTTTATCACTTTTATTCAACATCATACCGAAATAATACCGAAGGTCCTAGTTATAGCAATCAAAGACAAAAAATAAAAGGCAACCAAACTGGAAGGAAAGAAGTAAAACTGTTATTATCTGCAGATGACATGGCACAATATATAGAGAACCCTAAAGATCCCATCAAAAACTATAAGACCTAATAAGTGAATTCAATAAAGTAGCAGGATGCAAAATTAATATTCAGAAATTAATTACGTTTGATACACCAATAACAAACTATCAGAAACAGTAATTAAGAAAATAATTCCATTTACAATTACATCCAAAAATAATATCTAGCAATAAACTTAACCAAGGAGATAAAAGACATGTACAGAGAAAATTATAAAATACTGAAGCAAGAAATTGAAGAAGATACAAATAAATGGAAGTTTATACTTTGCTCATGGATAGAAGGCATTAACACCATTAAAATGTCCACACTACTCAAAGCAATCAATAGATTCGATGCAATCTCTATCAAAATATCAACAGCACTTTTCACAGAACTAGAAGAAATAATTCTAAGATTTCTATGAAACCACAAGAGATCTGAATAGCCAAGGCAATCTTGGAAAAAAGTTGTAAATTTCATTCTACCTACATTATAAGTCTGTAGTAGTCAAAACAGCATGATAATAGAAAAGAACAGAGAGCCCAGAAGTAAACTGAGACCAATGTGGTCAATTAGACTATGATAAAGAATCAAAATATACAGTGGACTAAAGGCAGTTTATTCAATAAGTAACGTTGAGAAAATTAGACAGATACATGCAAAAAAAGGAAACTAAACTACATTATTTCAACATATAGAAGAATAAGGCCGAAATGGACTTAAATGTAAATCCCAAAACCATAAAACTCCTAGAAAAAAACAAAGGCAGTAAATTACCATTGCTCTTAGTAATGTATTTTCTGACATATCTCCACAGGTGATGGAAAATAAAGAAAGAATGAACAAATGGCTCTACATCAAACTAAAAAAAAAACTTTTGCATAGTAAAAAAAGAAAAATCAAGAAAAAAAAAAGACAAGTTCCTAATTGGGAGAATATATTTTCCCATGATACATTGATAAGAGGTTAATATGCAAAGTTTATAAAGAACTTATACAATCTAACAAAAAGTTACCCTGGCCAGTGTGGCTCAGTTGGTTGGCTGGTGTCCTGCAAACCAAAATGTCATGGGTTTAATTTCTCATCAGGGCACATGCTCGGGTTGCAGACTCTGTGCTCTGCCCTCATTGGGGCACTTGCAGAAGGCAAAAGGCAACCAATCAATGTTTTCCCCTCATATCAATGTTTCTCTCTCTCTCTTTCTCCCTCCTCTCCCCTCTCTCTAAAACAAAATAAAAGTTATTTAAAAAAATGGGCAGAAGCTCTGAATACACATTTCTCCAAAGAGGACATACAGATGGCTAATAGACATATGAAAAGATGCTCAAAGTCACTAACAGAGAAATGACAATTAAAACCACCATGAGAAAGCACCTCAAACCTGTCCAATTGCTAACAGCAAGTGCAGCGAGGATGTGGAGAAAAAGGAACCCTTGCCCATTGTTAGTGGGAATGCAAATAGGGTCAGCTACTATGGGAAACAGCAAGAAGGGCCCTCATAAAATTAAAAATACAACTCCCTATCTCCCAGCAATTATACTTCTGGGTATTTATCTGAAGAAATCCAAAACACTATTCAAAAAGGTATTCGTACCTCTGTGTGCATTGCAGTGTTATTTACAACAGCCAAGATATGGAAGCCAACTAAGTGCCCATCAACAGATAATTGGGTGATGAGGGGTGATACATATATACAATGAATACTACTTGGCCATAAAAAATGAAATCTTACCATTTGTGAAAACATGGATGCACCTTGAAGGTATTACACTCTGTGGAGTAAGTCACAGAAAGACAAACACTGCATTATTTTATTTACATGTGTGATCTAAAGTACAAAGCAAGTGAGCAAATGAAACAAACAGGCTCAGAGATACAGAGAGCTCACTGATGGGTGCTAAAGGGGAGGGGCCTTGGAGGGCCGGATGGAAAAGGTGGAGGATTAATAAGTACAAATGAATCATTATAAAATAGTCCCAGGGATGTAAAGTATGGCAGAGGAAATATAGTCAAAAATATTGTACTGACTATGTATGGTTCCAGGTGCATACTAGAATTACCAGTGGGATCAATCTGTAAAATAAATAAATGTCTAACCACTACTCTGTACATCTGAAGCTAATATAAAATAATATTGAATGTCAACTGGAATTGAAAAATAAAAAATTTTAAAAATGTAACTAAAGAGCAACAACAAAAAGAAGAAAGCTTTCTTTCAAGAGCAGTTTTCCTACAATTTCACATTATAGGAAAGTTTATCATTCAGAGATGTGGGAGACATATTTTGTGGGCTACTTAATTGAGAAAAAAATGTAGAATTCCTGCTTGTTATGGGGTTTTTATCACAATCATGACCATAATGACAAACAAAATAATAAAATAGCTCTGATTATAGTAAAGTATTTTTTTTTATTTCTTCATTTAGAATTATATTGTGTCGTCCACCTGTGTCAGATGCACCGTTATAACTGGAGGAACAAATCACAGCCACGTGTTGTGTCTACTCCAGTGACACTTTTTAAGGTCACGAATGACTCTGGTAGAGCCAGAAATGAACATCTCCTTGAAACACCAAGGAATTGTGATTAGTCCTAGGTAAATGCCACGTCGATCGTAGAATAAAAATTCAAGTTCTGCTGCTCTGACTCTATTTCTCGGGTTCTGTTAATCAGAACACAATATTGAACTACCAGTAGAGTTCATGTGCAAATAATCAGTCTTTCCATCCAGTTTGTTGGCTAACATTGAAGATGGCTGAGCTCTCTTGATAGTTTAAGCATTTCCTTTGACTTCAAGTGCCTCTCTTTCATGTTTTGTGTTCTGTCCTCCTCATTATCTTGCTTACTTCTCTCTGTTCCTTCATGTGAACACCCTCATCATTGTATCAATTGCTTCTTCTCACAAATGCTGTATGAAGATATACTACAGTGCTGGTCATAAATTATTGACATGTGAATCCATACGCAAAGGTGAAATGAGTTTTCCTGGGTACTCGTGCCTCTGATTTGAAACCTGTTAAAATAAAAGACGAGGAGGTAGTTAGAACAAACATTCAAGATACTGTCTACTGTCTACACAATGCTGAAATAAATTGGTGGAGATTTTAGTAAAAAGAGTTTCTAAAGTGCTTATATCATGGGAAAAGAGTACTTGAAATTAGATTGTATTAGTTCTCAAATGGTAATATATCATTCATTATTAAGGCATAAGTATGACTAAAAATGTATTTTATTGAATTTATTGGGGTGACATTGATTAATGAAACTACACAGGTTTCAAGTGTACAACTCAATAAAACATCACTTGCACACTGCATTGTGCACCCACTACCCAAAATCAAGTTTCTTTCCTCCACCATTGATCCCCCTTTTGACCTCTTCCGCTTCCCCCCACCCTCCTTTCCCTTTGGCAAACATCATATTGTATACGAATTTTTCTTAATAGCTTCACCTTTTTAACCCAGCAGCCCACCCATCTCCCCTCTGACAGCTGTGTCGTTCTCTGTACCTGTGAGTCTGTTTCTATTTTGTTTGTTTGTTTTGTTCATTAAAATTCACATGTAAGTGAAATCATACGGTATTTGTCTTTCTCGGACTGGCTTATTTC
This sequence comes from Micronycteris hirsuta, assembly GCA_004026765.1. Taxonomy (NCBI): domain Eukaryota; kingdom Metazoa; phylum Chordata; class Mammalia; order Chiroptera; family Phyllostomidae; genus Micronycteris; species Micronycteris hirsuta. The sequence continues at coordinate 143,287 of PVJI01000415.1, forward strand.
GCTTAGTATAAAATTCTCTAGGTCTACTCATGCCGTCACAAAAGGTAAGATTTCCTTTTTTTTTTTTTTATGGCCAAGTAGTATCCTATTGTGTAAATGTACCACAGCTTTTTTATCCCCTCATCTACAGATGGGTGCTTGGGCTGTTTATATTTTTAAGAACTACCACCAGTTGCATAAAATCAAATAAAGCTTCTGACAAAAAAAAATGTGATATTCTATAGACGGTTCTTTGCTTATTTCTCAAACTCTTACCTAGAAGTATATTTATCAAATAAAACAGCATTCATTGAAATTACTATTGGGTATATCAGAGAGTAGATGAAGTAGAAAAATTATTGCCAAAAGGGGTCTAGAACTAAATCAAGAATCAGAGATACCAAAAGCCATTTAAAGAAAAGGCGAAAAACCCTATATATTTTAATGCATCCTGAAGGCAGAATTGTGTTAGAAGACCATGTCGGGTAATTACAATAACAACCACAGGTAAGTGGAAGCATGGCTCTGCTCTAGTTGCTCTTCAGTGTCCTGAAGGAGCAGTGTTCATTGGTCAGGCAGGGCATCACTGAGCCTTGGTGTGAGAGCGGTAGTCATACCCTTCATCTTGCACATCTATCTTGCCTTGGGCCTGGGCTTGGAGGATTGAGAGAATTCTTCTGTAAAAATGAATGAGCTAAGAGCATGAAACAATTTTGAACCAGGCCTCAGGGAGAATTCTGACCAGTGTTCTCCAAAAATTTCTCTCGACATTCAAGAGTTTTTGGATATCAAAGAACTAGATTAAGTTACAGCCACCCAGAAAACCTAGGCATAGTAACATATCAAAATATTAAGTTGGGCCCACTCTTGTGATTCTAGAAAGTGCACAGTATTTCTGATATATCTTGGCAGGCAAGGGAAGCAAAAGAAAGAATAAAGAAATGGCACTACATTAAACTAAAAACTGTTTTCACAGCAAAGGAACCCATCAAGAAAATGAAAAGACAATCTACTTATTAGAAGGAGATGTTTGCCAATGATATATTTGATACAGGGTTATTATTCAAAATTTATAAAGAAATCATACAACTTAACAATAAAAAACAAGTAATACAATTGAAAAATGGACAGTGGAAATGAATACACATTTCTCCAAAGAGTACATACAGATAGCCAATAGGCATATGAAAGGATGCTCAAAGTCACTAATCATCAGAGAAATGCAAATTAAAACCACCATGAGATATTACCTCACACCTGTCAGAATGGCCATCATCAAAAAAATCAACAAACAAGTGTTGGTAAGGATGCGGAGGAAGGGGAACCCTTGCCTGTTGTTGGTGGGAACGCAGATTGATGCAGTCACTATGGAAAGCAGTATGGATTTACTTCAAAACATTAAAAATGGACCTGCCGTATGACCTAACAATTCCACTTATGGGAATATATCCAAAGAATCCCAAAACACTAATTCAAAAGATATATGCACCCCTACGTGTACTGCAGTGTTGTTCATAATAGCCAAAAGTAGAAGCAACCCAAGTGCTAATCAATATCTGATTAAATGAAGAGGTGGTACAAACAATGGAACATTACTAGGCCTTAAAAAAATAATGACCTCTTAAAATTTGTGACAACATGGATGGAGCTTGAGGGTATTATTCTAAGTAAAACAAGTCAGACAAAGAAAGACAAATACCATATGATTTCACTTGTATGAGTAATCTAAAGAATAAAATAAACAACAACAATAGCAACAAATAGAAACAGGTTCATAGATATAGAGAACAGGCTGATGGTTGCCAGATAAAAGGAAAAGTTGGAGGGCTGGGTGAAAAATGTGAAGAAATTAAAAATCACAGATTGGTAGTCAATAATATTATAATAACTCTGCATAGTGCTAGGTGGGTACTAGCATTATCAGGAAGATCACTTTATAAAGTATATAAATGTCTAACCACTATATAGCACCTGAAACTCACATAGAATAACACAGAGTGTCAAAATAAAAAATAAAAGGTATTTTACTCCGTGTAACAAAATAGGCAGAGTCCACTAGTGATTTGTTGAAATAGCAAAAGAAAACTCAAGACAAATAAGTGCTATAGAAATGTAGGATGTGTATTTTGTCCAGAATATTTGTTAATAAATTCACTGTGCTTGTGCTAGCAGAAGGTGAAATAGTTCAGTGGTGTTAAAATCAAAATGTGATCATACTCAGCACTTTGACCTGGTCCTACCCAATGGTGCCTGTCAGAAGCAAATGAAAAACCACTCTATAAACTCCAAATTAATTCTATAAATATTTAAGTCCAGGAGAGGGGGGGGCGAGGGCTAGGTGGGGTGGGCAAATAGGGGGAAATGGGGGGCATCTGTAATAGCATCAACAATAAAAAAAATTGTTAAGCACACTGTCAAAAATAATCAGGCCTATAAGGAAGCAAAAGAACATGAGTAAAAAATAGGAAAAAATATAGCGGAAACAGAAACACATGAGTATGAGATATTGGAATTATCAAAGATCAATGTTAAACAACTATACTCTGTATTTTTGGAGTAAAAAGCAAATATTGCCAATGATGAAAGAAAGCTAAGAATTGGAAATAGTGATGGGGTAGGTTTTAGAAAGAACTAAGTTGTAATTATGGAAATGAAAAATTCACTAAGCAAAGTTTAACTCAATGGATACTTTTAACAGCAACATAGAAACAGAAGAGAAAAAGTTAACTGGAAGATATATGACAAGTAAATAAATAGATTTAAAAAAAGGATAAAAAATATAGGAAAAAGCAAAGAAGACATAAAATATTGTGGATGGTTTTATAACTGGGGTCCCAGGAGAAAGGAAGAAAGACAGGGTAGACACACCATTTGAAGAAAGCATGGCAGAGTTATTCCAAATCTGAAAAGAAACATCAGATTTAACACATGTATTACCTTCAAACAGCTGAACTCTTAAAAGCAATAATAAAAAATAGAACACACTATAATAATACCTTTGAATGGCTGAGAGAAAGCTACAACTGTCTAATTTTAAGAGAAATATTTTTTAGAAAAAAATGAAATAGCACAGTTTTAGGCAAATGGAGAATTCAACTCTAAAATTTCAACTCTAAAGGAAATATTTAAGAGAATCTTCAATTTTAAGGAAAATGATTTAAAATGGAAGGTAGGAAAGGCATAAAGGAATACGAAGAAAAGGAAATCATAAATATATGGAAATATCTAGATGAACTGACTGCATAAATCTGTACATCTAAGTCTATATATATCTAATAATATGGACTCAACACAGCAACTAAAATGTTTGTGGAATTTTAAGAAGAATCATGGTGGAAGATTTTAATATAATTCTCCCCGTACAGGCAGAAGCAGGTAAAAAATCAGAGAACTTCAATCACACTTAGTAGGGATTTTTTTTTCTTTTTTACCACAATGGAGTTAAGCTGAGACTTAAAACAATAGGATAATTTTAACTACGCAGATATAAATAAATTAAGAAATACATTTTAAAGTAACATAATTTAAAGAACAACTCGTGACAAAAATAGAAGGTATTTCAAGCTCAATGACAGTGAAAAGACATTGAAATTATAGGCTTACATGTACATATTTTGGGAAAAAAGGGTGAATTACAGGAGACAAGCATCCATAAAAAATGGAGGTGCGGGGAAGGTACAGAGAATAAGAAGCATAATTAGTAGGAATAAAACAGACAGGGGGAGGTTAAGAATAGTATAGGAAACAGAAAAGTCAAAGAACTTATATGTATGACCCATGGACATGAACTGGGGGTGGGGGCATATTGGAGGAGTGGCGCAGAGCAGAGGATGGATAAAGTGGAGGAAAAAGTTGGGAAAACCGTAATAGCACAATGAATAAAATATACTTTAAAAATGTTAGAGAAAGAATAGCAATTCAACAAAAAGAAATTGGATGAAGGAAATAATAAAAAAGAATTGAAATTAATAAAAGAAAAATTTCAAAGACACAAGGGGAGGAGGGGGGAATCAACAAAGCCAAAACTTCTTGCTTTGAAAGACTAGTTAAGTTGGATGACGCACCCACTGAGATTAATGGGCCAAAAAAACCCAGTTGTATACACACTCACACACAAACATGCACCCTAGTAATAGAAACTTAAAAGGGGAGCATACCATATTTTGCCGTGTATAATTAGCACTTTTTGCCCAAATTTTTGAGGAAAAAATAAGGCTGTGCATTATACATGGTAGTATTAATTCTGTATCTATATAAATGTTTTTAATTCTTTTATATATGTTTATGCATTAAAAGTGTAATTCTAGAAAGCAATAGCAATATATGTATGCAAAATAATACCCTGGAATATGATAATCAGTTTTATATATAAATAAAAAATTGAATTTAAAAATTAAACTGATAGATTTTTTTCCTGAAAGTTTGGGCCAAAAACTTTGGGAGTGCATTCTACAGGGCAAAATACGGTAATTTCATATTTTGCAGATATTAAGAAGAAAATGAAGGACCATTGAGGTGAGGAAGATTTCAACACTGTGATGGTTAATTTTATGTGTTAGCTTCACTAGCCACAGTCATATCAAACAGTATTTCTGAGTGTCTGTGAGGGTGTTTCTGGATGAAAGTAATGTTTGATCAGTGAGCTCAGTAAAGTAGATTGCCCTCTCAAATGTAAGTGGGCATTATCCAATTCATTCAGTGCCTAAATAGAACAAAAAAAGTGAAGGAAGGAAGGATCCGTCCCTTTTTTCTGCTTCCACTGTGTGAGCTAAGATAGCTCAGCTCAGCTCATCTTGTCCTGCTCTACTGCTGGGTTTCACACCATTGACTGCCCTGGTCCTCAGCCCTTTATGCTTGGACTGAATTACACCATAGGTTTTACTGGGTCTCAGCTCGCAGAGGCCATATCATGGGACTTCTCAGCCTCCACAATCATGTGAGTCAATTCCTCATAACAAATCTCTGCATATGAATTCTTCCTCATTGTGTGTTTATTGGGGGTCTCCAGAGAAGATTTATGTAGATGTATAAAGATCTCCTATTGGTTATGTTTCCCTGAAGAACCTGGATTTATATACACACAATGAGGAGGAATTTATAACCATCCAAGTATGAAAAATGTTTAAAGAAATTTATAAACTATGAAATGCAGTTGCTGTTAAAATTAATGATAATAGTGTGTATTACACATTTACTATGTTCAAAACACTATGCTAAGTGATTTTACTTTTATTTCCTTTACCTCAAAATCCTGAGAGGTAGCTGCTATTTTTATTCTTATTTACAGATGAGGAAAGAGGGTCCCTGACAGGTTAAGCAACTTATCCAATTTCACACGTGAGTGGGCCAATCATTGATCGAAGCTGAGACAAGACTCAAGAGCCCGTGCTCCTCACCACAGTTTTACACTAACCAACAGCGACTGCTCCATACTGAACACCTCAAACAAGCGGCCGATGCTCTCCTGGAGAGAAAGCTGAGGGAACTCGTGTTGAAAACACTAAATGGCCACTCAGCTCTTTTTGACTGTAAAGTCCTCTGCTACCCTCTTCTTTTCTTTTTTCCTTGGCTCACTGGTTCTTTCTCCCCATCAGTAACCATGGTTCTCTTTGTCTTTCTTATACATGGTCAAGACAAAGTCAGATTCTTCACTGCTTGACGTGTCCTTCCCTTTCTGAGGAAGGGTGTGAGACTTTGTCTCTCTAGATACTTACAGTTTAGAAGAGAATATTGAGCCATCCTCCCAGAGCCATGGTCCTTCAGTCTGAGTGCGAGAGAGCCCTATCCAGAATGAATCATGAGGATAGGAAGACATTTCCTTCACTATAAATTCCTGTAGGGAAACATAAATACAAATATACGTCAAGAAGAGAGAGAGATAATCAGAGCTGATAGAGACAAAGGTAAATACAAGAGGAGACAGACAGAAACTCTTCCAGACATTGAGAAAGAGACAACAAAATGAATCACCTTGATGAAGGATGCATGCATACACTGGCATCAATTCTTGGATGTCACTGAGTGTCTCAAAAGGCATATTTCATTTACTCAGAGTCATTGTTGTTTAATTTTCCACAAAGAATATACCCAAAATGTCAAAACTGTACTCCCTCTATTCAATCTACCTGACAAAATCCAAGGTCCCCTAGGCAACTTTCATGGATGATTAATCATTATCTTTTCCTTAAGTTAGAAATATAAATTTATAGGACCTTTGTCAAGAAATGCTTCTCAGAGTTGGATGACAAAATAAAAATAATGTAAGGTGATTGCATGTTTTATGAGTAAGTAACCTGGGGTTTAATGGTGACATCTGAATTGTTAACAAATGTAGCACGTGCAACAGCAATTGCAGGAAGGCCTAAAATCCACACAGAGTGCCAGTTTCTTTCTTTTTCTTGGCCATACATAAACTTTCATTAACACTTACATGAGCTACACTGTTGGGTAAGACAAGATAGAAGCAAAAAATAATTGAAAGTAGTGCAAATTAACGTAAAAATTATGGATTGTCTAGATTTATAGTGCAGGATGTTTCCTGACTATTAATCTTTCTTATAGCACAGCTAAGTTCTAGCCTTCATTAATGAGGCACTATAAGTCCCATCTCTTCTGTAAAACTTTTTCTTTCCACAGAGATCTCTCTCTCAATCCCTATCGCATTTGTTGCCAATACCAAATATTTAACTTTTAGTAGCTGTTGTTTCTTTTTTCTTACATATTATACGAGCATTGCAATACCAAGCTTGCTTTTTAAAACTCTTTACCTTTCCCAGTATCTTGTGAAGAGTAATAATGTATAAATGTATATTACCATTGCTGCTATTTTTCTTGATAATTCTGATGACAAGGGGGAGAATGGTGTATCACCAAATTTAAAAATTGAAATCTAAACCCACAAAAATAAGTAGTGACCTGATTATTATAGTCATGTAAACTTGCAGTGTATTTGGAAGGAATTGTTTTAAAGTACAACATGCTTATTTTTTTAATCAATTAATTAAAAAGAAATGTATATATTAAAAACTTTACCCACTTAGTGCATGCTATGTAACAATTATGAAGAACATTTTTTTAAGATTTTATTTATTTATTTCTAGAGAGAGGAGAAGGAGGGAGAAAGAGCGAGAGAGAAACATCAATGTGTAGTTGCCTCTCACACACCCCCGATGGGAACCTCGCCCTCAACCCTGGCGTGTGCCCTGATTGGAAATTGAACCAGCGACCTCTCAGTTCCCAGGCCACCGCTCAATCCACTGAGCCACACCAGCCCAGGCAATTATGGAGAATATTAAAAATCACTTTTTCTTAGGGAAGGTTATCATTATCTGGAGCCAACCTCTATTTTTCTGCTCAGTACAGACCACAAATAATTGTAACAGAAATCTACACTTACCAATTCTTTTGAACTGTCTATCTTCAGGAGATAAGAGCCCAGCTGAGAACACTGACTTTTGCTTCCATCCCAGGAAGCCAGTGTTGTGCTAAACAGATAACAACTGTTCCCATGTGCAACCCACGTAGGGGGGCAAGCGCTGGGAACACCTCCTGGAAATGAAAGATAAATAGGATGTGGTTTATGTCATAATATTTCACTCTTTCAGGCACCATCCATCCTGAGCATACAATAATTAGTGAATCACCATTAAAATATTTTGTTTTCAATTCAAATGATAAGAATATAACTTTATAAAAGGGACCACACTGAGATGCCCCCATTCATTTAAAATTAAAAATGAATTAACTATCAAAGTGTTTCAGATAGTCAGCCTTCCTTTCCTTCCTGTCTACCAATCCTTCAAATTCAGCCTGGAACTCCTTTTCTTCAAAGCTCTTAAAATAAATTAACTCAAAATCAATCATTGAGGTATACAGTAATTTCATGTTAACTTATTTTACAAGGGTGAGATCCGTTTCAGATGGTAATTTTTCAAATGAGAAAAGTATAAGAACAAATATTCACATTATAGTGAATTTCTGTTTTGTGTTATTAGCGACTTGATACAAAGCATGAGGAAGAATGTGTCCAGAGACAGAAAATTAAAGCCAAAATGTTTTTATTGTCAATTATTATGATGAAATTAGAAGATCAAGTGTGTATAAATTGTAATAAAATCAGTAAAAGTGTATGATGAAAGAAAATCAGCCCTGGCTGGTGTGGCTCAGCGGTTGAGTGCCAGCCTGCAAACCAAAGGGTCGTGGGTTCAGTTCCCAGTCAGGTACTTGCCTGGGTTGCAGGCCAGGTCTCCAGTGGGGGCATGCAAGAGGCAACCACACATTGATGTTGCTCTCCTATTCTTTCTCCTTCCCTCCCCCTCTATATAAATACATACATACATACATAAAAAAAGAAAAACAAATTTAACCAGCATTTTCAAGAATATAGTTATTAGGTTTCTCTCTTCTACATGTATATAATTTTGCCCTTAATTCTCACCAACATCTGTCTTCTTTCCTTTTTCTCTCCCTTTCTTCCTTTATGATGTGCTATTTTTTATTCTTACTGAATCACTTTAAAATGTCAGTTCTGCAAGGCAGAAAACACATTTCAAATTATACAATCTCCTATAGGCCTAAACACATAGACAGTGATAAATTAGTTACTCGTTAAAAAAAAATTCAAGGTAGAACTGTCCAGCCAAGTGCATGGGGCATGTATGACATTATTTTATTGTATATATGACAGGAACATGTTAGACTGGGATAATACTGATGTGAGCTCTCCTTGAAGGCACAATCACTACATGGGAAAATGCTTTCTTCACCCCCCAGGCCATAACACCAATAATTACCCCTCCCAAATTAATAATTCTATTAATCATTTAACTCCACCCTTGCCTGTGGTTGTGAGAGCCTTGGTAGAAGCCACACTCTCTTCTAAAGATGATTGTGTAGGTTGACTGTGGTTCTCTTTATTGCTTGATGGAACATTGTTATTCTTCAGTGTGTTGCTTCCTGAATTGGCTCTCCAAATACCTTCATTTACCAACAACAATAGTAACACAGGGTCATTCTACTATGTTTGAAAATTAAAATTCCAAAATCCATATTTTTGTTGTAATATAAAGATTAATCCAAAAGAATATGTGCACCCCTATGTTCACTCCAGTGTTATTTACGATCACCAAGATATGAAAGCAACCCAAGTAACCATCAATGGATAAGCAGATAAAAAAGCTGTGGTATATATATACAATGGAATATTACTCAGCCATAAATAAGAATGAAATGTTAAAAGGTGTTATGCTGACTGCAATAAGTCAGACAGAGAAAGACAAATACCATGTGATTTCACTTACATATGAAATCTAAAGAACAGAAGAAGCAAACAAATAAAATAGAAATAGATTCCTAGACACAGAGAACACAGATTGATGATTGCCATAGAGAGGGGGTAAAAAGGTGAAGGGATTAAGAAATGCAAAGCAATACATTTTTGATTAATGATAAAAAGATAACACATTGCTGATGAAGAAGTAAAGGTAGATGGTATATAAATAGGTAAAATAGATAATAGATTAAATAGAGGAAAAAAAGAAGTAACTTCCTTGAAGGTGGTATAGTAAAAAAAAAGAAAGAAAAATGAAGCAGAGAAGAAGGAAGAATATTAAGGATAAAGCAAGAAGCAAGGGAAATAAAGTCAATTGGAGCCATAATAGATTTGAAATAGTAATAAATCTTCTACCTTTCTTGTGTATTTTAAAAATGAGAGCTCCTGCCCTGACTGGTATGGCTCACTGGATTGAGTGCCACCCTGCAAACCAAATGGTTGCTGGTTCGATTCCCAGTCAGGGCATGTGCCTGGGTTGCAGGCCAGGTCCCCAGTAGGGGGAGCACATGAGGCAACCACACATTAATGTTTCTCTTCCCCTTTCTCCTTCCCTTCCTCTCTCTAAAATAAGTAAATAACTAAAAAAAAATGAGAGCTCCTTGACAATCTGCCCATTACCTGTAACATAGACTGTACTCAATAAACATTCAAATAATTAAAAAATTTAATACTCTCTGAAAACAAAATAATATTTTATTGACAATAGGATACAAGAGATATAAAGCCTAAGAAAATTTATTCATTCATTGCAAAATATCTACTTAGTGCTTAGTGAGTGCCTCAATAATTTCTGGTATTCAGTGAAGTTTAGATTAAAGATAAGGTATAAAACAGTTTTCTTAAATCATGAGACATAAAAATAGCTTATAGTCTCATTAAGGAATATATTTTATTAGGAAGATAGCACCACTTTGTACTTTCTTTCTTGCCTCCACTGGTTTCCTTCCATTAATTTATCCTGGTAATTCCAGTTTTGAAACCAGTTCTTCAAGGAAGGTAGAAGAGTAATATAGTTCAGAGCATGAGTGTTTTTAAGACAGATCTGCCTAAATTCCTAATCATGGTCCTACCACTAACTAGATTATAATTTTAGAAAAGTAAACTACCCTCCTAATCTCTCACTTCCCTTATAATAAATAAAATCAGAATTAACAGCATCAATTCAATAAAGTTAAATACAGACTTAACTAAATTGTGCATATCAAGCTTTTAAAAGAGTATCTGGCACATTATAAATGCTTGTTAAATACCTGTCTTAGTACTTAAGTTCCCACCCAAGCTGCTTTTGCATATGAATGGCTGGTCTCAGGCTTCACAACTTCCTAAATTCTCTCAAACAGTTGGCCTCAGTGAGCCACAGGTCTGGAACTAGCAGCCTAGAGTCACAGTTTGGCTCACCTGGAAATCTCTAAGCCCAGCACAAGTAGCAGCCACCTCAGATTGCTTTGTAGCTCAGGCAGAGTAGTGCTGGGCAAAACACAGTAGTCCAGGGCTGATCTTGGCTTACACCACCTGGGAAATCGCAGGGCCAGCACACCCAGTGGACAGCTACAGACCACAATGGAGCACCACCACCCTGCCCTTGCACAGCTGATCCTCTCCAGAGGGCAGAGGATGGTAGTCAGTGGTCAGAGCCAGTCCTTGAAGCTGACTGGCCCGGGTCAATCCCTCCCATTGACCTGCCAACAGCAATCAAGGCTCAACTACAAGAGAAGGGTATACTTAGTCCACACAAAGAGAGCACCTCAAGTACCCAGCTTGGGTGAGAGGGGAGGTTGTGCCACTGAACCCTACAGGACACCTACTATATTAGGTCACACTACCAAGACACAGAGTCAAAGTAGCTCCACCTAATACACAGAAACAAACACAGGGAAGCTACCAGAATGAGGAGACAAATAAACATGGTCCAACTGAGAGAACAGATCAAAACTCCAGAAAAGGAGCTAAATGAAATGGAGATAACAAGTTATCAGATACAAAGTTCAAAACAGTTTACGTGGATGCTCAAAGAACTTAGAGAGGACCTCAACAGCATAAAAAAGACCCAGTGAGAAATGAAGGATACACTAATTGAAACAAAGAACAATTTACAAGGAAACAACAGTAGAGTGGAGGAAGCTGAGAATCAAATCAATGATTTGGAACATAAGGAAACAAAAAACAACCAATCAAAACAAGAAAAAAAGAGAATCCAAAAAAATTGGAGGATAGCGTAAACAGCCTGCCAGACAACTCTTAGCAATCCAGCATTCACTTCATAGGGATGCCAGAAGAAGAGATAAAACGAGTAATTAGAAATCTATTTGAAATAATAATGAAAGGAAAATTCCCTAAGTTGATGAAGGAAATAGACATGCAAATCCAGGAGCAGAGAGAATCCCAAACAAGATGGACACAAAGAGGCCCACTCCAAGACACATCATAATTAAAATGCCAAAGTTTAAAGATAAAGAGATGGGAGGGGGTGTGGGAGAATGAATGAGAGGTGAGAGGATTAAGAAGTACAAATAGGCAGTTACAGAATAGCCATGAGGCTCTAAAGTACAGTATAGGAAAGGGAGAAGCCAAAGAACTTACACGCATGACCCATGGACACGAACAAGGGTGGGGGACTGTCTGAGGGAGCAGGGGATGCTGGGTGCAGGGGTGCAAAGGGGGAAAAATCAGGACAACTGTAATAGCATAATCAATAAAATAAAATTTAAAAAAATATCTGTTGTTGTTCATCTTCTCCAGGAATGCTTACCCATTGTCCCCAGGACCACAGCTGTCACCAGTATGACCAAGCACAGGATTCCCAACATCACAACAACGAAACGCCAAGGAGGAGATGCCGCGCAAGGTCCTGAAGGAGCCAGAGGGAGCAGGGATTGAATGAAGACAGAGGATGGTGGGTCACAGAGCACTTCAGTTCTACAATGCATCCAAATCTGGCAAATTCTAAAGTGAGACATTAATCATTGATACCCAGATCGTCTAGTTATCTAGGTTCTGAAACGAATTTAAGCAGAGTGCCTTGATAGCCAAACACATCTAGTTTCAGTTCCACACTGATATCTGTTGGTCTCCTGTCACCAGGATTCTTGAAATCCTGCTCATTCTTAGAAGAGACAGCTTAATGTAGGGGAAATAGCATTGATTACTAAGGATGATCCTCCCCTTTCACATAGACGTTGCTTGATTTGGGGCAAATTACTTCCTTTGTTTTTTCACTTCTCTTTGTGAAAAAGGAGGTAATAATACTTCAAAGGCTTATTTTGGGAATTAAACAAGCTAACACATGGAAAGTCATCTTGTTTAGAGACTACTAGAAAATTACAGGTAATTCACTGTTTGTCTACACATATCTGTAAACACACACCTCCCTACCTCTTACATCATGCAGTTTTTCCACTCTTTCCCAAAAGGTTGCCCAAGAAAAGAATTGTGTAAGTAGACAGAGCAAAATAATTGTGCAATGTGAATGACCAGAAAGCGGAAGAGAGAACCTGTGAATAATCTCTTTCTTGATAACAGGGAACTTATTCTATTTTAACTCCAGCACACCAAGAGCATACTTTACCTTTGACTGAGAATAAGCAATAAGAACATTTCCGAGTTGTCAAATAGAAATATAGAGGGCACTAGATTGCTCATTCTAGGAAGAGAGAGATTTCTTAATGCATTTCACTTCTTTTACATTTTGTTTAAGACTCATGTTTTACTAATGGACCTTTTTTCTTCACAACTATTTTCTTCACAACTATTTCCTTCATTGGTATACAAAGAACTGCCTTTGTTTAAAAAAAAAAAATCTGAATTGAGCTTTTATCACACAAAAAAATTCTTATTCAGGATTCTAAATTCTATACTTTCCATTTTCCCTTTGGCCTTTACCATAAAATCACAGGTTTGTTTTTATCTCTTACCTCCCTTCCATCTTTTCATTCTCTTTTTAAAAAACATTTTGCTTATTTATTTTTAGAGATAGGGGAAAGGAGAGAGAAAGAGGGGGAGAGAAACGTCGATGTGGAAAAGAAACATTGATCTGGTTGCCACTTGCACGTGCCCCAGCCAGGGAACTGGCCTGCAACCTGGTCATGTGTCCTGACCAGGACTCAAGCTGGCGACCTTCAGCTTGAGGGACAATGCTCAATCAACTAAGCTGCACTGCTCAGGGCTCATTGTTCTCTTTCTTATTTCCAATATCCTGATATTACTTATCAGGATACACTTATACACTTTCCGTTTCTTTGACCTCCATTCTACAATTTACTTCTATCAAACAAACAAGTCACTCCTATTGAAATTCTTTCATTTTTGCTATTCATCATACTTATTCCTAGCTCCTCACTGTTGACCTATCTATTTCTATGGAACAGGTAGTGTGAGTATTTTCTGTCATCATCGTAATTATTTTAAATATTAATAATTGGTCACAATGATTGTCATGAGAAAAAGCTTAGGGCACATTCAAATTATCTTCAGTGACTTCAGAAAACATCTTAAAACATATTAATAAAAGCCCTATACATCACAAGCCTCTTAAATTTTTTCTACGTAAGTGTTTGAGTTGATGAGAATGAAAACGTTGAAAGCAGAAAGAAAAATTACCTTTCTCTGAGGACACAGGCCTTCTGGTGAAACCTCGAGAGCTGAAGTCCAACTGAGCATATCCATCTTCATCCAAATTTTCCATTGTTCTATTGAGCTTCTCAACTGGCACAGCATTTAAGAGCTCTTCCCTCTCTTCTAAGAAAACTGCCTGTGGACAAAAGAGGATTTATGAGTCAACTCTTGTGAGACACACATAGATTGCGCTTTAGCAAGTTGAGGTTAAGTAGTCCAACCAGTTATCCCAAAACAGGAAATGTAAAATATGTTGTAAGTGCTCATTTGTACTTTTAGATCCTGTTTCTGAGATTGATGACTCTTAAGGAAATTATGAAGCAGCACAATAAACAGGAGTTTATTTCAGAACAAAAATAAGAAACATGAAAACATTAATGTCTTATGTTATTTTCATTATTTTCACAAATAAATTTGACATCAGAAATTGACTTGACCTATGTAAACTATTAAACAATTTTGGTACCTTAAGTTTACCATACATTCATTTTACTGTATATTTATTCCTTTATTCATGTACTCATTCATTCACCAAACATATATTGAATACCTATCTTTTCAAATGTCAGGGGCTGGGGATATAAGGATAAAGAAGAAAATTATTATCTTATAGAGGAATCCTACAGATGGGTACATGAAGGATGGCCATAAAGAGGTACATTATTGTAACAACACAGAGACTAAATAAATTTCTTAGGATTTATCAGGTATTAATAATACAAAGTATAAATTATTTATTGAACAATTACTATGACCTAGGTACTACCCGGTAAGCATGTGTTCTCTTATTCAATCTTAATTTCCCAAAAAGTCCATGTAATAGGTATTATTTTTCCTATTTTTAAATGAAAAAAATAAAACAGAAATTTTAGCCCCTTGCTCAGTTTTAAGAAGCTAATAAAAAATATTGAAGTAAGTAGTCAAACCAAAGTCTATTCTTGCTGCAAAACTTAGGTTCTTTTCTGTTTTGCTACACTGCTTCCTTCACCCTTTATATGTACACTTATATTGAGAGCACCATTAGGAAGAATTCTGAGACTGAAGTATTACGCTAAATGTTTCATTTTTTTCTCTATTCCAATTGTCATAGTAATGCCCCCCAAAACACTTATCATTGCTGGAAACTAGAGAGGTGCCCAACCTATTTACAAAACTTTGAAGCAAGCCAAATGAAGGAGGAATATGAATGACATTGAAACAATGAGGACAGACTTCCCTCAGTAAGATGATTACAATAGAGAAGAGACCCAACTTAACTGAATTCAACTTCCCCAAAACAGAGACTTTTTAAAGTCTGGAGTATGCCAAGGAAAAAGCACTGAGTGGCATTAAGGGAAGTTAATCCACGTGACTAGGCCATCTGGATTTGTTTGTTTGTTTTTTGTTCTTTTGTTTTCATCACCATTTATCCCCCCATACCCTCTGCTACCTCCACCTACCTCCGCCACCACCCTGCCATCACCATACTGTTCTACATATCCATGAATTCTTTCTCTTTATTTTTTTCTTTTTTGCTCAATCCTTCCACACCCACACCCTGCCCCAAGCCTGCTCTCTGAGTCTGACTCTATTCTGCTTATTAACTCAGTTTGTTTATTAGATTCCACATATGAGTGAAATCATATTGTACTTGTCTTTCTTTGACTAGCTTATCCTGCTTAGCATAATGTTCTCTGAGATAAAGAATACGAGGCTTTTCCAGAAAAAGTCCAGCTATTGTTAATATAACAAGAATGGTTTGCATGACATTGATGTAACCTGGCAGCAAGGAAAATTTTGAACTGGAATGTGCATGTGTGAACAATGATGACTTCACTGTACTAGTCAGTGGAGGCAGTAGGCACCATTAAGTGAGCATGTGCACTGTGTGGCCATTGCATTCAAAATGACTGAGCAAGTAGAGCAATGAATCTGCATTATATTTTGCATTAAACCCTGGCTGGTGTGGCTCAATGGATTGAGTGCTGGCCTGCAATCTGAAAGGTTGCTAGTTCAATTCCAGGTCAGAGCACATGCCTGGGTCACAGACCAGGTCCCCAGTTGGGGGCATGCGAGAATCATCTGATTGTTTCTCTCCCACATCGATGTCTTTCTCTCTTCTTTCCCCTCTTTCTAAAAATTAACAAATAAAATGTTTAAAAATTTTTTGCATTAAGCTTGAACATTCCTCCACAGAAATTATTTGGATGAGTCAGAAGGCTGCAGCTGTGGGCAAGTGGTAATTTGCAGCTTCATCAGGACAATGTGCCATCTCACGCATCACATCTCGTGCAGAGTTTTTTGGCGGAACATCAAATCACCCAGGTGACTCGGCCCCCCTACAGCCCATATTTGGCACCCTGTGACTTCTGGCTTTACCCAAAACTAAAATCACCTTTGAAAGGAAGAGATTTCAGACAATTGATAAGATTCAGGAAAATATGATGGGGCAGCTGATGGCGACTGGGAGAACTGTGTGAGGGCCCAAGGTGCCTACTTTGAAGGGGACTGAAGCACCATTGTCCTGTGTATAATGTTTTTTGTATCTTCTTCAATAAATATCTCTTTTTCATATTATATGGCTAGATACCTCTGGATAGTCCTTGTACACTGGAAGGAATAAAAGTAGTTTAGATAAAATAGAAGATCAAGTCAGCTATTTGGAAGTCAAAGTAGAAAAAAAAAACACTTAAACAGTGCAGCAAAGAGAAAAAAGAACTTTAAAAAATGAGAGTAGTTTAAGTGAGTTTTGGGACTACATATAGTGTCACATGTATGCAATGTCACATCTACATTATAGGGGTACCAGAAGGAGGAGAGAGAGCAAAGGACCAAGAACCTATTTTAAGAAATAATGACAGAAAATTTCCGTAACCTGGTGAAGAAAAAAGACATATAAATCCAGGAAGTGCAGAGAGTCTCAAACAAGATGGACCCAAAAAAGCCCATGTAATGACAAGTTATAATTAAAAGGGCAACGGTTAAAGACACAGAGAGAATCCTAAAAGCTTCAGGAGGAAGTTACCTACATGGATTTGTTAAACACGGTTACCCAGAAGAGAAGCTTCTGCTGTGGCAGGAGGCAGCGGTGCCTGTTGAAGAGGGTGGTGCTCCCACCGAAGTTGCACACCCTTAACCTCTCTCCCACAGGGACTGGGAAAGCAAGAGTTATCTCCCGAATTCCCTGAACGTTTGCATTCAAAGAGATGTGTCTAAAGGTCCTTTAAGAAAATTTTGGGTGGTAGATTCTCATCTCAAAGGGCAGAGAAAGGATTTATAATTGCAAGCTCTCTAACATAACTGCTCTAAGAGGAGCCTGTCTGTCACTAAGTTTTGACTGAAAGAAACAACAAATTCTCCTGGAAGAACTGAGTTAGCTGAGCTACCCAGCCAAGGCAAGCATTAAGCTCTTTCTTAGGCGGGCATGTTTAGTGTTACCTGGGGTTATCTTTTAGTGGGGTACTTGGGCTCCCCAAGGTGGAAATTAAGGGGAAACTCCAGAGAAATTTTCAGACAGATTTTATTAAGCTTATGCTAAAACGCAAGAGAGGCAGCACAGAGAAAAGGAATGTCCTCTGAACTGGCTTAAGGGCTGGCCACTTTTATAAGCTGGGGACAAAGCAGGCTTGTGCAAAATGGAAGGCTCTGGAAAAGGCGGACTTGCGGAGGGTTTGGGAGTGGAATTTTCCACGTCAGGGTAAGGTTACTTGTCCCTCTGTGGGGTAGCCTGGCAACTATCTTTGCGCCCACCCTGTAGGGACAAGATGGTGGTGCTGCTCGTTACCACCACATCAGACAGGCTGTGTAGCCACTGGGCCTTGGTCAACTGCGCACGCAGGTCAGTAGGTTAAGCACGCAGTTAGAAGGAAGATAAAATCAGCTACCTCTGCATTTTTGAGTAGGGAGTGGAAGAGTGGTGACATTTTTACCACCAGTTTATCCATGTTTTTTCTGACCACTTGGTCTTGACTTGGCTTCCTGGTCACCTCGTATTTTCCATCCTGGGCCCAGTCCCTCTGCTGTCTCAGCAGGGGCCTGGGCTTGACCTGCTAGATGCCGTGCTACAGTCTGTCAACAAGTCTCGCAGTGCAAAGACTCGGACGAAGCTGTTCAATGCCAACAGTTCTGCAGTTCTCACTAACACATATTAAAATGAAAGAGAGTGCAATGAAAAGTATATGTGAGAGTTTCTTTCCCTAATCCAGCCTGCCAGAAAAGCTTTACTAACTTTAATTTAGGCACAATATGCTATTAGCTAGGAGTTCAGTGTTAATGAGTCAACAATATATATTAATTAAGGTGTCTTTAAACAGCAGCATATGTCAAACAAGTTTCTACATTAATCTGTCAGCAAAAATGTGAGCACATGCTCATAGGAACCTAACTCTATATTTTCCCCAGGAGCAATAGTTATTCAGTGTTTTCTGTGACTTTATACAACTTAACTGCCATGAGTAACAAAAATTGACAGTGTACATAAGTAAACAGTTTTAAAACTTAACAGTAAACACAATAATTGTTTAAAGCTTTGGCCAACAAAAGATATTTTCAGGGAATATTTTATCACTGGCATTGTTTGGTGTCACTGGCACTTGTTGATAATAAAAGGCAGACTAACTTTTCATACATTTTATCACTTTTTTAATTCTCTACAGACAATTCACCACCATCAATTTATTGCCTGCTGAGCAGTCCCTGGGATATCTGCTCTTCCCTATAAGATCCAGATAATTTAATGCCCACTATCTTTCTAACTTCATTTTCTAACCACCTTCCCTTCATTATCATGAAACACTAGCCTGCCTTTTTATCATAAGATCACACCAAATTGTTCATGTCTCAGGGACTTTGGACTTATACTTGGGCTGAAATGCTTTGCCTTCAGGAGTTTGCATGGTAGGATTTTTCTTGATAATCAGTTTTCAGTTCAAATATCACCCTCTCTGAAAAGTCTTACCTTAGTACTCAGTCTGAATCAGAATACAATCAGGGTGCCTGCTGATCGGTTTCAATCATATAATGCAGTTTTTCTCCTTTTTTCAAAGCACTTTGCAATATTCTAATATATCTCATCTATTTAGGAATAGACTCACTTGTCCACATGTTTGTAAGGTCCATAAACTTAAAATCTTGCTTGTCTTGGTTACCGATAATTTCCAAAAACCTAGACTGATTCAGTGTAGTTTATCAATAAATATATATTGGGTTGATGTATAAAAGAATATATAGAAGTAAATGAAAATACTCTAAAAGTAATAATATATGTACAGAATAATCAACCCACAATAAGGCAACTTAATGGCATAAGGGAAAAATACCATGTTATTGGAAGAATTTCTAAATCTGAAGTCCATGTTCTAATAAATGTGTCATGTTGCCTTGATTCTATTTCTGTCTCTGATGCCTGAGTGACTTTAGATGTGTTGTTCAATTTTCCCAGCTTGTTTCCTCACCAGTAACATGATGAGTCTTAAATCTCTGTTGTGGTACTTGGATGGTAAGTAACAGAGGTACAGGATAACAGCGATGAAAATGGGTTCTCTGTGGTGTGGGATCCAAGTCAGTATGAAGTAATCAGGTAGGAGTGAATTAGGTGGAGGCGCCATCTGCTGCTTTGTATTAGAAATTTCAAGGCAAGTTGGAGTTAATCTGTTTTCTTCACTTGTGAGTAAAATTGAAGAATCTCAGGCGGCTGTACATGATTCACAGTAAAAATGTGACTTTCACTCTTCTTAAAGGCATCTCTAACTCTTCATCTCTAAGGAATTGTGGCTGTTAGGAGGTATCTTCTATTATGAGCAGCCATTGGATTCCTTCAACAATTACTTTATCCGTTCATTTTATTTTTAATTTCTGCCACCATATCATACGTTTCAGAGGATAGGAAACTTATCTTTTTGCTACTAATTCCCAGCATCTACAGTAGCACTTGCATGAATGAAATAAATGAATAAAATAGCACAAGTATAGATACTTTAATTTGTTTATTTTCTTCCTCCACACAGGACTGTAAGCACCATGAGAATAGTTTCTATGTGTATTTATCACTGTCTACCCAACTAGCACTAAAGAAAGAAGGCATTTGATAGAGACTTCTTTTTTTCTTGAGAAACATTTTATTTTATTTTTTAACTTTTTTATTGTTGTTCAAGTGCAGTTGTCTCCATTTTCCCCACACCACTCCCCCCCACCTCAGCCACCCCCACTTCCCACCCTTGATCCTACACCACTTTGGTTTTGTCCATGTGTCCTTTATAGATGTTCTTGAAAACCCTTCCGCCTTTCTTAAATGAATGAATGAACCAAATAAATATGAAAAACTTCTATTATATATCTCTTTGTCAAAGTAAACTAAAATAACTTGGAGAAACCAAAACATCCTGATACTATTATTTTTGTATTTAAGTTACCGGAGTACACACAGAATATGTCGCTTACCAACAGGGATTGCTGAGAAATCAGCAATCAGGTGATTCAGGCATCATCACATGAGTGCACTTGCACAGACACGGGCGGTCTCGCCCAGGCTCTACGGTACAGTCTGCCGCTCCTAGGCTAGGAGCCTCCACAGCATGTCACAGCATTTTTTTTTTTTTTTTTGGCTGGGTGTAGTGAACTTTATTGATGGTGCATGACAAGGCAGGGCTTCCTAAGCCCCTCCCCTCTTTAGGGGGTCTAGGATGGAAACGAGGTCAGGAGATTCTCAGTGTGTTGGGAGATCAATTTGGGGCAAGGACTCCCTAGCAGCTGAGGGTCTCTCTTCCTGTCACTGGGGCTGGTGGTCCATGGGGTTCTTATTCCTTGGAGGCCATGTGGACCACAAGGTCCACCACCCGGTTGCTGTAGTCAAATTCATTGTCGTACCAGGAAATGAGCTTGACGAAGTGGTCATTGAGGGCAATGCCAGCCCCGGCATCAAAGGTGGAGGAGTGGGTGTCACTGTTGAAGTCGCAGGAGACAACCTGACTCCCTTGAGGGGGCCCTCTGATGCCTGCTTCACTATCTTCTTGATGTCATCGTATTTGGCAGCTTTCTCCAGTCGGCAGGTCAGATCCACAACCGACACATTGAGGGTGGGGACACGAAAGGCCATGCCAGTGAGCTTCCCATTCAGCTCAGGGATGACCTTGCCCACAGCCTTGGCAGCGCCAGTGGAAGCAGGGATGATGTTCTGGGCAGCCCCTCGGCCGTCACACCACAGCTTGCCAGAGGGCCCATCCACGGTCTTCTGGGTGGCAGTGATGGCGTGGACTGTGGTCATGAGTCCCTCCACGATGCCGAAGTTGTCATGTATGACTTTGGCCAGGGGAGCCAAGCAGTTGGTGGTGCAGGAAGCATTGCTGACAATCTTCATGGAGTTGTCATACTTGTCATGGTTCACGCCCATCACAAACAGGGGGGCATCCACAGAGGGGGCAGAGATGATGACCCTCTTGGCTCCACCCTTCAAGTGAGCCCCAGCCTTCTCCACAATGGTGAAGACACCAGTGGACTCCACAACATATTCAGCACCAGCATCACCCCATTTGATGTTGGCGGGATCTCGCTCCTGGAAGATGGAGATGGACTTTCCATTGATGACAAGCTTCCCATTCTCAGCCTTGACTGTGCCTTTGAACTTGACATGAGTAGAATCATACTGGAACATGTAGACCATGTAGTTGAGGTCAATGAAAGGGTCATTGATGGTGACAACGTCCACTTTGCCAGAGTAAAAGGCAGCCCTGGTGACCAGGCGCCCAATACGGCCAAATCCGTTCACTCCGATCTTCACCATTGTGTCTCAGGGTTGAGGCTGGCACTGTGCAGGAAGACGCGGCTGTCTGTTGAACACTGTAGGCAATTGCAACACAATGCTAGGTATTTATTTATGTATCTGAACATACCCGGACTTAGAAAAGCCATGTAAAAAATGTGGTATGAAAGACTGAAAAAAGGTACATTTGTGTGGGACACTTACCGTGAATGAAGCTCTCAGGACTGGAAGTTGCTCTGGGAGGGTCAGTGAGTGAGCCGTGGGTGAATGTGAAGGTCTGGAGACCTTATAAAAACACTGTACACTTAGGCTACACCACATTGATTAAAATTATTTTCATTTCTTTGGTAATAACCTCAACTTACGGTAAATTTTTACTGTAAAAACTTATTTTTTCTTTTTCTAATATATAATCTTTATTGTGTTTTTTCCATGACCATTTAGTCCCCTTATAACTCCCATCCCCTAGTTTATTTTTTTTAAGTTTTTGACTTTAAGCCTAGTGATAATACTTAGCTTAAAACATAAACACAATGTACAATTCTACAAAATTATTTTCTTTCTTTACATCTGTATTTTATAAGCTTTTTTCTATTAATTTTTTTTTTACATTTTAACTTTTTTGTAAAAACTAAGACACAAACATACAAATTAGCTTAGACTTACACAGCGTTAGGATCATCGGTATCACTGTCGTTCACCTCTACATCTTGTCCCACTGGAAGGTCCTCAGCTGCCACCTCCTAGGATGGCAATGCCTTCTTCTGGAACACCTCCTGAAGGACTTGCCTGAGGCCCTCCTTGATGAGGTGTCACTCTTCTCAGAAACATGTCCCTGGTGGTTGCTTGTTTTCTTTTCTTTTTAATCATAGTTTCGTTTGTAAGCTGATAATGCACCCTAAACATTTCTCTCTAATAATGGACACCTTTTGGTGTTAGAGTCCATGTTTTAAAGCTTTTTAAGGAGCTTATTGAGGTCTGCAAAAGCTTCCGCTAAACCCTTCACTGTCAACTGTTTTGTGGTAGTCATCTCTTGCAGTTTTCTTTGCTCTTGCCTCTTCAGCTATGCATTCTCGTTCCGGTTCCAACAACTGCTCATTAGACAGTTTCTCAGGAACTACCTCTCAGAGCTCCTCAATGTCATTCTCATCCACACTCAGGTTTAAAGTTTTCTGCCATCTCAGTCGCAGATTTTTTTATTTTTGCAACTTCCTCATCTTTGGCAAATTCTTTGAATTCAGGGCAGAACCTCTTGAGTGTTTTTTTCCATGTATCATTCACATACTTCTTGTTGACATCTCAAGTCCACGCAATGTTCTTGATGCAATCATAGATGTAATCCTTCCAGAATTGCATCAGTGTCTTCTCAGTGTCTTTCTTAGAAGGAGCAATATCCTGGACAAAGGGCATCCTCAGAATATAGGCCTTAAAAGTTGCTATAAGTCCTTGATTCATTGGCTGGATCAAAGAGATGGTATTTGGAAGGAGAGACACCATTTTGAAATTGGGATGAAGATCACCCAAAAAAGGAGGATTTCAGGGACATTATCAACAATAAGCTTAATCTTAAAAGGTATGTGTTTTTCCAAACAGTACCTCATTTCACTGGCATAGCAATTCAAACGGGCATCTTAGAAGATGAGCTGGACCATGTGGAGAGCAGGACCAATAAAGTGGCCTTGGTCTGGTCAAGCTAGCAGAAAGCATATAAAATAAAATGGAGTCACTCATGTCAGCCATGATACTTTTGTTCAAGAGGGAAACTATCTCAGTCAGAGCAGACACATCTGGCAAGGAGGCACACCTAGGATATGTGCACATGTGGTTAGAGGAGACTTGTCTGCAGAGCGGGCCCACCCATAGACAGGCTCTTGGGGAAATTCCACATTTGTCATCAAGGGTGTCAAGCGGAATAGACACATACCACTGACAGGCTTATGGGAAAATTCCACATTTGGCATCAGAGGTGCCAAGACTTTATTCAAAAAGATCCAGAAGGGTGGAATACACAACTTTCAAGTTATAACTGAAGCAGGTTCCAGGCCACTGCTGAGACATCCCAGCTCCACACGCTAGAATGCTGTTCCATGCCACACTGGTCTCCCTTGACATTGGCTGCCGGATGCTCTGCCCTACTGGATGGGAGACCTTGTCTGCTTCATGGCCCACCTGGCTCTGGAGATCCTTCCTTGCAAGATGCTGACAACTCCCTTGCCCATGGTGCTGTCTTCCAGACCTGCAGACTGAGATTCTTGGACTCAGATTCATTATCCCCCATTGATTGCTCTGTGTGTTGTTATATTTCTCTTAGACTGTTAGAATGTGAGTAGAGTATTAATGTATGTTGATGTTCTACTTTGAGTGAATCTGCATTCGGTAAAACGGAGTGCATAACATAGTTACTGTGTGTGACTCTTGTCTGTTACTTGGTGCCAGGCTGCTCAGCAGGCAGCTAGCCAAGCAGTTGCCTGGCTAATGTATAGGAAAGACTGTATCACGAACCTACACTCATGACAGGCCATCTAGGACTTACTACTCCTGTAGCACACTAGCAGTGTGTGCTTATTAATATATTTGAAGGCCCTGGGGTTCTCACTGTGACAGATCGCAACTGGTTTCAATTTGTAACCTGCAACACTATCTCCAAGCAACACTGTCATCCTGTCCTTGAACGCCTTGAAACCTTGAAGCCTTGACATTCACTTGATCTCTTTATTGATGAAACTCCTTTTAGGCATCTGCTTCAGAATAGAGACATTTCATCCATTATGTAATAAACAATGAGTCTTGAATTGTTTAAATCACCCAGAGCTAGCGAGCAATTAAACACTGTAGGTGGGTCCAGCCTTTTCTTTCAACATCACAAATTTTTTGTTTTGGCTATGATCTTCACAGTGCTAACAGGGATATACACTTCTGTGTCTAGTCTGCAATCCAGGTCATTAGAAGTTTCTCCATGTCTTATATAGGTGCTTCTCAATTTGAGTGTGTGTGTGTGTGTGTCTCATTATCTTCGATGAAGCTGGTGCTTTAGCAGTGTCTCTCACTTTGTTCTTCTTTTCAACATCATAGATCTGGTGAAATGCATGACAAGTGAGCAGTAACTATCACAGATTTTCCATTTTTGTATCCCTAATCACTTTTAATTTTGTTTTCAGATCAACACTTGATGTAACCTCTTACTGGCAAGATCAGCAGAGGATTTTGTATGCTTAGGGGACACAATAAATAAAACAATACAAGACTAAAACAAGAAAAGATGATTCAATCAAGAGACACAGTAAACACAGGATGTATGAGGCTGCTGCCAGCGTAACATGCCCTATTGTTTTGCAGTAAATTTTTTTTGTAAGTAGAACAAGTTCACTCTAAAATAATGGTAAAAAGTATTGTGTAGTAAATGCATGAACCAGTAACATAGTTGTTTATTGTCATTATAAAGTACTATGTACTATATACATAGTTGCATGGGCTTTTATGCAATTGGAAGCACAGTAGGTTTATTTACACCAGTATCAACACAGACACATGACTGATACATTGCACTACAACCTCATGATGGCTGTGATGTCACTGGGCAGCAATTTTTCAGGTCATTATAATCTTATGGGACCACCGTGGTGTACGTGGTTTGTGGTTGACTGAAACATCATTATGTCACTCATGACTACAATCGGGTATTTTAAAATTATGTATTAACCATCCCACATCATTTTCAAAATATAGCACACACGTTTAATAAGATGGACACAATGTTTAGGAAAAAAGTTGCTTATTTAATTTTTTTAAATGTTTGCATTTGTTGTAAATATTTGTTAAAAATTTAGTGCTATCTCTACTTTTTTTGGTAAAGTACAGAATAGGAAATGGAGAAGCCAAAGAACTTATACGCATGACCCATGGACATGAACAATGGTGCGGGGATTGCCTGAGGGAGTTGGGGGTGCTGGGTGGAGGGAAGCAAAGGGGGAAAGTTAGGACAACTCTAACAACAAAATCAATAAAATACAATTAAAATAAAAAATTAGTGCTATCTCAGCATATCACAGAAAAGAGCTTAGCAAAGAGAGATGATCTGATGTTTCTGAATCTATTGAGGTAGATTCCTGCTGTCAGTTTTATAGGATGCTTAGATGAACTTAAATTATTTATATTATTATTGAATTTTCCATTCTCTAAGAGTAGAATTATAAATTATCTGTTGGCTGTGCTCTTAATGAAGTAAAGAACTAGAAAAGAGCTAAGGTGTGTGACTGTTCCCTTCAGTGTAACATGGATCAATGTTTAAATGTATCCTGAACAAGGACCAATTTAATAATTTCAAAGCCACTTTGATATGAGTATGGTCCAGATACAAGTCAAATGCTTAGTATTCCTACTTAGAGTTCTGAGTTTCCCAATTGTGCAAATGCTTATAACCACTTACTCCTCCTCTCTCATTACAAAAAGTTGTTCTCAGAAACCTAGTGGCCCATCAGTTTCTGGCTCATGGCACCTTTCACGCATTAATGCTTCATGCACCATGCACAAGGATGAATGAGCGTGGAGAGGTGAATGTCAGGAGGATTTTGTAAGTAAATGTAGGTGCCAAAAAGGTATACTTAGAGATATTATGATATAAAGATCAGATATTTTAAATTTGCTCCTTTAACTTGTTAAGATTTAAAAACTTGAGCTGTTAAGCATACATATTCTGCTCAAGTTTCCAAACCATAACAGCCTAAGTTTGTGAAATACTCTAAGGTAAACCAGTATTTGAAACAATATTCATTTAAACACCACTTATTCCCATGCTGACCCAAATGCCTTGCAGATCCCTAATCAGCTCAGGAAATCTCCACAAAGAAGAAACTGAAGAAATGCTGAATAATACTTTCTCTGGTTAAGAAATAAATGCCAAGTCAGGTTAGTTCCACAACACACAATTTTAACAATGACACCAACAAATCTCAAGCAATGTTGTAAACACAATTAAACCTAAATTAAGAAGCTCTCTAAGTTCTTTGGTCAATTTTCTGTAATAGGTTAAGAACTTACTGTCAAAACCAGAAACACTTGGAGGACCTTATAAAGACAGGGAAAAAATTAACTAATAGCATAAATAGCTGATATATTTTGAATTCTTACCAAATCCTAGACACTATTTGAAGTGTTATATGAACATTATCCATAAAATCCTCAGATATCTATGACCTAGTATTTAGGATATTAGGGTCTATAAGTTACTAGTGTTATTTCTATCATTTAATTAAGAAAATCAAGGTAATAAGATGTTAGGTAACTTGACTTAGATAACAGAAGTTAAGTAATTGAGATTTGAACTCGAGGAGTCCAAATTCAGAGTCATTGTGCATTTCTTTAATGACAAATAAACATGGCATAAACCATACATTATTTACATCAGGGGTCAGCAAACTTCTTTTTGCAAAGAATGAGAGCAAATGTTTTTAGATTTTTGCAAAAGATTACAGAGTAAATATATTTAGACTGTGGACCACTTACAGTCTCTGCTGCATGTTTTTTTAAATAGCACTTTAAAATGTGAAAACCAGCCTTAGCTTCCGGGGCGTACAGAAACAGGCGGCAGCCGGAAAGCCATAGTTGTGGCCTTGACTTAAACAACAATAAGGATAATAACATTTATGTAGTTGGGATAAACCGGCCTCATAAAAACTAAGAGACAGAAAGAAAGCCCTCAGACAGATCAGAGGAGGGTCATTGCTTCTGAACCTAAGACTTGGGAAGACAACGTCTATAAAAAGCTGAGACAGAAACAGGAAGGATGATAGGACAATGACTCACAGGCATTATCAGCTCGACTAAACAAAATAGTTTTGTCATCAACTTTGAAATAGAAACTATACCAGTCACAGAGGCAAAAAAAACTCATCTTCTGGCCTTGAACTAATATTTTTTTCCAGGGATCTTTTCAGCTCAACATGTCTTTGTTCAGAGATACCAAAGAGAAAAGTACCCAATTTCAGAATCCTTCTCTTGGACTTTTGCCTGGAACTAAGATGGAGAAACAAAAACTGGATTTGCCTTCCAACCTGGCACAACCAAATAAACACAAACAGGAAAAAATATATCAAGGAGGAATTATCAAAAAAAAATAGCCACTGGGTCTGAGGACTAAAAACAAACAATGATCTGTGAGAGATGAAAACAAAGAAGGTGAGTTCTGTCATTCCCCAGCTGACCCTGTTTACACAGTTTGCAAGTCACACACAGGGAAGGGGAACTGAGAAGCCTATTAGAAAACCCCTGAATTGAGAAAGGCGAAGGCTGCATGCGTTCAGAGGAGAATACAAAAGAGAAGACATGAGCTGCAAAGACAGAGAACCCCAGAGGTCTGCAGAGGGTCTTCTATGAGGTATCAATAAGGTACAGATCAGAACGTTAATGTGAGGGAGCCATCAGAGGGATGGGGGAAAGAACCATCTGAAAGGAATAAAAGAAATAATACCCAGTTCACACAGAACAGTAAACAGTGCCCATTCCCTACAGCAAGGCTGGAAAAGATCATAGTTTATGGAATACTGGATAGAGCACTCAGAAATCTTCCCTGCATCATGGAGAATAATTAACCCAAGACTGAGAATTTCTTGGTACTGCCTAACAATCATAAAAGCAATACCCAGGAGCATCACCCTGTTCTATGTAACTTAAAAACATCGCACAGTAAAACTCAGGCATATTAATAGAAACACAATAAAAGCTAGCATTGACCTAAGTAAAATTAACCATGTCTGAATTTCAACCAAAGATTAGCAAGCATGCAAAGAGTCAGAAAAACATGGCCCTGTGGAAGATAAGTTCATAGGTGAAAAATAAAACCAATTCATAAGTTAGAATTAAAAGGCATGAACATTAAAATGGTTAATACTATCCTACTATAGTCATATATTTTTAAAATCTACAAGGAGACATAAAGGAAATTTTTAAAAAGCACCCTTCTAGAGGAATAAACACTAAATATAGTGAGGTTAAAAAATGCACTGTATGGTATTGATGATAGATTAGACACCTAAAGAACAGATTAATAGACTTGAAGATATAACAATAGAAACTATCGAAAGTAAAATGAGAGAAAATAATTTTAAAAGGAAAGGAGAGAAGGGAGGAGGGAAGAAGAAAGCAGGAAGCATTAGGGTGCTGTGGGGTAACTTCTGGCAGCCCAGCACACATGTGATTGGAGTCCCTAAACAAGGCGTGGGGTGCGGGAAGTAAGAATAAGGTAGGACAGAAACAAATATTTAAAGAGATAATAGCTTGGTAGCTTAAATCTTTGCAGACTTGGTGAAAAAGCAAGAAGAATTCCTCACAAGCAGATGTGCACTGCAAGAAATGATAAAGTCCTTTAAGAAAAATGAAAATGTCACACGATGATACTTTGGCTCTAGAAAAATGATAAAGACACCCGAAATGATAACTAAATGGGTATGTAACTTTTTCTTATTATTTAAATAATTTTAAAAGATTATTTACTGATAAAGCAAAACTTACAACTATGTATTTTGGTGTTTATAACATATATAAACATAAAATGTATGGCAACATTAGCATGAAGGCTGAGAGAAGAGGAGTGGAAGTATACCATTGTAAGGCTATATCCTGTATATGATAGAATATGCAATGAGTTATGATGTACAGTATGTTATAAATTCTGAGATGACTACTAAAATAACAAAGCAAAGGGTAAGAGGTAATAAGACAATGGTGAAATAAAAATGGGATACTAAACAATATTTACTTAATACAAAAGAAAGCAGTATAAAAGAAAACACAAATGAGTTGAGACAAAATGAAAACAAATATAAATATAATAGACATTCAATTATATTAAAATTACATTAAATGCAAATGGCTTAAACATTCAAACTAAAACCAGAAATTATCAAATTGCATAAAATAGCAAGATGACTATATGGCACTTAGAAGGAACACCTAAGTATAAAGACAAAAAAATAGTTTAAAAGTAAAAGGATGGAAAAGGATGGAAAATGTTTACTCTGTTAACATCAACCATGTTAACATTAATCAGAGAAAAGCAGCAGTGCCTATATTAGTTTCCCTCAAGTAGATTTCAGAGCAAGTCAGAGATATAGATGTTCATTTCATAATGATATCGGGCATAACTTATTAAGAGGGACTAACAATCCATAATATTTACATCTCTGTTATCAGATCTTCAAAACAAGCAAAGCAAAACTGGTAAAACTGCAAGGAAAACAGACAAAACTATAATTCTCTTCTTTCAGTAATTGATAGAATAACAGACAAAAAATCAGTAAGTATACAGCAGACATGAACCAACTTATCAGCTACCTTCATCCAATGTATGTTTTTAGAATACTCTCCTCAGCTGCTGCAGAATAGCAATTCTTCTTAAGTGCACATAGAACATTCGCCAACAAGTCTCAATAAATTTAAAGATTCTAGTCAGAAGGAGTATGTTTTCTACTCATAATAGAAATAAATTGTAAACTGATTGTATAATGATCTCTGAAAAAAAATCCCCAAATATATAGAAACTAAATAACACACTTTCAAATAGCCAATGGATCAAAGAGGTAATTAAAAAGAAAAATTAGCAAATATTTTAACTGAATGAACATGAAAACACAACATATCACTAAGTCCGTTGCATACCATCAGGGGAATTATAACACTACGTAGCTATATTTGAAAAGAAGAACGATCTTAAAACAATGAACTCAGCTTC
This sequence comes from Micronycteris hirsuta, assembly GCA_004026765.1. Taxonomy (NCBI): domain Eukaryota; kingdom Metazoa; phylum Chordata; class Mammalia; order Chiroptera; family Phyllostomidae; genus Micronycteris; species Micronycteris hirsuta. The sequence continues at coordinate 173,668 of PVJI01000415.1, forward strand.
CATATTTTAAAAAGACACTAGAAAAAGAACAGCAAATTGAAATATAATTAAGTAGAAAAAAGCAATAACAATTAAGTAGAAATTAATACAATAGAGAACAAAAAAGTAATAGTAAAAGTAATCCAATAAAACAAAAAGCTTACTCAAGAATAAAAAAATATTTTTTTACAAATTAATAATGTCAGGAATGAGAGAAGTCGCATCACTACAGACTTCAGAGATTTTAAAATAATAAGAAAACAATTTTAAGTGTTATAACAATAATATTTAAACATTTTACATGAAATGGACAAATTCCTTAAAAAACACTAACCACAAAAGCTTACTCAAAAAGGAATCATTTAACTAGCACTACATGTATTAAAGAAATTGAATTTGTAATTTAAAATCTTACAACAGCCCTGGCTAGTGTGGCTCAGTAGTTGAGCACTATCCTGAGAACTGAAAGGTCTCAGTTCTTTCAGTTCACTTGTTCAGTTCCCAGCCAGGGCACATGCCTGGGTTGAGGACCAGGTCCCCAATTGGGGGAGTGCAAGAGGCAACAGATTGATGTATGTCTCGCACATTGATGTTTCTCTCTCTCTCTTTCTCCCTTCTTTCCCCTATCTCTAAAAATAATAAAATCTTAAAAAAAAATTAAAGTAAAGTCTTACAACAAAGAATACCCATGCCCAGATGATGTTAGTGGTCAATTGTAACAAACATTCAATAAACAAATAGCACCAATTCGACATAAAATCTTCCAGAAAATTGACATAGATAAATAACTTCTCTGAAAAATAAACCAAAGCAGTACAAGAAAAGTGGTTGTTCATATTGAAAATATTAATAAATAATAATATAAGAATAAACTCTGTGTTTTACATGGTCACAATTGTAAACCTACTTTTGTCCTACCCTGGATATCAACAACCTTTAGTAACGTAGTTGAAAAAATTCTAAGCCAAATTTTCGGAGATTTAATCCACTTTTTTATTTAAATGACAATACTCATAAATCACAGGAATCCAAGGTTGGTTTAACATTCTAAAACTAATCAGTGTAATTCTTCACATTAAAACACTGAAAAATAGAAAAACTAAATGATCATCTTAATAGATATAAAGGAAGTATTAGACAAAATCAACACCCATTCCTGATAAAATTTCTAGGTATCCTAGGAACAAAAGGGAACTTTTTCAAACTGATAAGGGGCATTTATGAAAAGTATACAGTTTACACCACACTCACTTGTTCAACATTGAGTGATTTCTTCCCAAGATCAAGAACAAAATAAGGATGTACACTTTCACCACTTTTATTCAACATTGAACTGGAGGTTCTAGTCTATTAAAACAGGCAAAGAAAAACAATAGAAGGCAAGTTGGAAAGTAATAAAAGTGTTTTTATTAGCAGACAACATCATTATATATGTAGAAAATCCAAGGAATCTACAAAAATATCACTAGAATAAATGAGCTTATGAAGTTTCAGAACATTAAGTTAAATTTAAAATTATATTGTAATTTTGTATGCTAACAACAGAAATTACAGTTACAAATTATAACAAGACCATCTATAGTAGCATTAAAAATATGAACTGTACAATGATAATCTAGCAAAATATATGAAACATCTGTACAGAGAAATTATAAAATAGTACTTAGCGAAATCAAAGAACACTAAAATAAAATGGATAGATATACTTTTTTTATGAGTTTAACAAATAAAGGTATTCAAGATTTTGATGTTCCCCAAATTTGTCTATAGATTTAATGCAATTACATTAAAAATGTCTAAAGCTTTTTTTTACAAATTCAGAAATTCAAAAATTTACAAAGAAATGCAAAAACCTAGATAAGTCAAACAAGTTTGAAAAAAAGGTAGACTAGCACTATGTTTTTTCAAGACATATTTAAAAACTACAGGATTCAAAATAGCATGGTAGTGTAAAAATATACAAGTTGATCAATGGAACAGAACCAAGTGCAGAAATAGACCCATGCATATATGGATAACTGATTGCTGACAAAATGAAAAGGCAACGTAGTGAAAAACAGATATTCTTTTCAGCAAATGTTGCTAAAATAATTGACTATCCATAAGCAAAAAAAACAAAAAACAAAAAAAAACTTTGATACAAAACTCACAAATTAACCCAAAATTAGTCACAGATTTCTATGTAAAATCTGAAACTATAAAATTTCTAAAAGAAACCCTGGGTGGTGTCGATCAGTAGGTTGAGCACAGGTCTGGGAACCCAATGGTCACTGGTTCAGTTACTAGTCTGGGCGCATACCGGGTTGTGGGCCAGGTCCCAGGTTGGGGACATGCAAGAGGCAACCGATGTTTCTCTTGCACATTGATGTTTCTCTTCCTCTCTTTTTCCCTCCCTCCTCCTCTCTCTAAAAAAATAAATAAAATCTTTACAGAAAAAATAAAATAAAATTTCTAGAAGAAAACATAAGAGAAAAATTCTGTGACCTTAAGTTAGGCAACAAACTTTCAGAAAGAGCAGTAGAAACATGAAAATGGACTTTATTAAAATTTAAAACTTGCTTTTCTGAAAACATTGTTCAAAGAACAAAAAACAAGTCATAAACTGAAAAAAATATCAAAACAATATCTGATAAAGGACTTTTATCTAGAATAGAAAGAGTTTTCAAGACTCAATACATAGGAAAAAAATAACTGAAATAAAAATTTTCAAGAAATTTGCCCTGGGTGGTGTGGCTCAATGGTATGAGTGCCAGCCTGCAAACCAAAGGGTCCCAGTTCAATTCCCAGTCTAGGGCACATGCCTGGGTTGCAGGCCTGGTCCCTAGTAGAGGGTGCACAAGAGGCAACCATACATTGATGTTTCTCTCCCTCTCTTTCTCCCTCCCTTCCCCTCTGTCTAAAAATAAAATAAATAAAATCTTATAAAAATTTTTCAAGAAATTTATAGGTGAGTTTATCCAAGAAAATGTACAGATAATAAACAAGCACAAAAGAAGACACTCAAAATCATTGTCCATTTAAGAAATGCAAATTAAAACTACAATGACATGCCACTGTGTACCTATTAGAACGGTAAAAATTACAAGACTGATCATACCAAGTATAGACAACCATGCAGTAGAACTGGACCATTAGCACACTGCTGGTGGATACAATTTTGGAAAACAGTGTGGCAGTCTCTTACATAGTTAAACGTATACCTACTGAATGATTCAGACTTTACACTCTTAAATATTTACTCAGAAGAGAAATCCTGTTCATACAAACGCTTATACACAAATGTTCATAGCAGCTTTATTTCTATTAGTTCTTTTCAAGAATCCGAATGATATCAACAGGTAAATGGATAGACAAATTGTGGTCTATTCACACACAAGGATAATATTTAAAAGGAATGAAAAATTGATACAATCAACAAAATAGATGAATCTTAAAATAGTTATGCTAAGTAAAAGTAGCTAGAGAAAAAAGGCATACTGTATGATTTCATTCAGATAATGTACTACAAAACTCACCCTGAGGTTGGACTGGTAGTTGCCTGGGGAAGAAGGATTGAGGAGGAGCATGATGAAACTTTAACGGGTGATGGATGTGCTCACTATCCTGTGTGTAGTGATAATTTCAAGGGAACCTGTTTACAGATGTGAAAACTTGTTGGCTGTGCATTTCAAATTGGCGCACTGAAAATAGAAGAGATATTTCTGATTCCACTCGTTCCTATTCAATGATATTTCTATACCTGACTCAGTTTGTTCCGCACTCGAGTGTCCTTACTTTTTGGTCCCGTATGTTTCTGCACTCTAACACAGTGGAACAGATTGAGAGGAGTTTACCTATAAAAATTAGGTACTTTAGGAGGGGAAATTAACTATTTTTCCTTCTGGGGCACCCACCCCCTGAATCTAACAAATACTCTTTGGAAGAATTAAAGGCAGTAAGTAGTCCTTTGGTAGAGAAAAGATGAAGAAATGACTGATTCAAGAATTAATTGTAAACTAGTTCACAGAAAAGACCATCCAATTTTAAAGTATTTCCTGGGACATCCCAACTGCACCCAAATGCGAAGATACATGCGTGTATGTGCGTGTGTGCACGCACGGGTAAGTAGAGAGTCTAGAGAGAGACCCCGATTTCAAAGACCAACAAGTGGTAGCTTTTGATGTTAAGAACAGGAGCTTCTTGATTGCAGTGTAGCCTTTCCCCTTTTCTCCTTGTTCATGTGCTCTGTTTCCCGTGCGTGCTTCCTTTTTTTTTTTCTTCTGTTGCAGTTGGGCAACTCCTCCCTTTTCTTTCTTCTATGCAGTTTTAGAAGGGTGAGGGGAAGACGGCAGTAAGGTAGAAAGGCTTCCCAAGGCTTGGAGAGGAGCAAAACTTTAAAATAAACAAGGGAAGAGGGACCAAAGTATGGTTGGGAGACTTTAGACAAGCTAGGTAAAAAAATGTAGACAGAGATAGAATCAAAACTTTTGATATAAATATGTCAGGCAGCTGGAGCCCCATATTCTGCTAAGGAGCTCTGTGGTCACGCAACACCTGTTCTCAGGGCTCTCATGGTTTGCACCAGGTGAGAAAGAATAGCTTAAATTTCAGAAAAGAGTTCAAAGACCGGCTCCGCCATTTCTTGCAGAGCCTTCAAATTCAATAAGAGTAGCCTTCTTCTGACATATACTGTATGCAATTAAAATGCAGTTGTCAGCAAAAACAGTTCCCCTTTGTATATAGGCACAAGTGTCTGAAGGATGCTTCTGGGAAACAGCTCCCTGGAGTCTAAACCTGGAGGTGGGGACAAAAAAAAAAAAAAAAAAGAAAGAAAGAAAGAAAAGTAGATTACTGCCACCTTGTGTCAGGAATTTAGCCTTGTCTCAAAGCTTTAGCCCTGTCTCAAATCAGTAATAACTGGAAAGCTCCGGAGAAGGCCAGCTCCCTGTGTGGGAGGGGTGGGGAAAGAGACTCTCAGAAATTCCCCAAGCTTCTCTCTGGCAAGAAAAGCACATTGTGTGGAGTGCTGCAGTAGCTTCTCCAGGAGGTTGGACAAAGGACAAGAAACTTACACGTGGGGCCTCAAAGGAGAACCATCCTCCCAGAGCCACGAGTAGCTTGGTTTCCTCCGAGACAACCCCGTCCAGAATGGGAAATTGGAATGGGCACTTGCTCGCTTGATGAATTCCTGTGGGGAGCAACATTTCTGAGTTGATGTTGGAGTCAGCATGGTGGTCTTACAGATTCACAAAACTAAAGAGCCGAAAGAGATCTTCGACATCCTCTTGATGGTCTTACAGAAATGTTTACTGAAGCGCAGAGATACTCCATAACCTGTCTGTCAAAGGTCCCGTATGGAATTTGTGGCTGGGCTACGCTAGTAAACTGATATTTTGTCTCTCAAACAGAGACTCTTCCACACAAGATCTAAACCTGATTTATTTCCCTCTAAGCCAATACAACAACCCAACACACATCCTTAGAAACTCACCAGATCGTATGTGCTATTAATTTTCAGCATCTGGGCATCCAACGACAAGCAGTTCTCCTGGCTTTTTTCCCAGTTAAATGGGTCAGAGGAAAAGAAGTAGCAGTCGTCTCCGTGCCAGAGCCAGTCCTGGGGACAAGGACCTAGGAAGTGTGAAATGCCTAATCAGTGAGTAATGGCTGAATAAAAATATTTCTATAATTCTTAAATCAAGTCTCCCCTCAAAATTCTCACACAAATACCGCCTCTTCTTAATTAGATTTACACTCAGGTTCTGCAAATAACTCAAGAGCTGTAGAGTTTTTATGTCTCCGTTTTTGGCGTAAAAGAAAAAACACTCTGATTTTATTCACCTCAACTAGAAAGGAAGGCTGTTAAAAACAAGGCTTGGGGAAGGATGTAACTTTACTATCTGATCTATTTTTTTTTAATTAAGTTTGGAAAAATGGAAGTGAAAGTTGGGGAAATCAATACTCAATACCCATTATGCTTCTTGAAACAGTATGCTTATGTATTGTAAAACTTCATGTCCTTGAATAATGAATTCAGGCTTAAATATCATACCTCCTAATTTAAGACGTATGTGTAGTAGCTCATATGTGGCTCTTGAGTACTTGAGTTGTGGCTAGTCTGCATTAAGATGTGCCGTAAGTATAAAACACATGCATGATTTTGAAAACTTAATATGAAAAAATGTAAAGTATCCCATGAATAATTTTTATACCGATTAGTGCTGAAAAACTCTTAAATACATTGGGTTAAATAAAATATGTTACTAAAATTAATTTCATCTGTTTCTTTCTAACATTTAAGTGTGGTTACTAGGATGTTTAATGATGCATACATAGCACACACTCTATTTCTTTTGAATAGAGATGTTCTAAGGAGAACTGTATATTGATGAAAGTGAGTATCTTCATTTTAGCAAGATTTCAGAAAATAGGGAGTTTTTAGTTACAAAATCCTCACAGAGTCCAAAAAACCCAAATGAGGGTCTAGGCAATAAACAAAATATGCCAATGTCTGTATGTTTGTGGATATTTTAAAGAATCTGCCAAATCCTCCTCCTTCTCCTCCTCCTCCCCGTCAACCATCATCATCATCATCATCTCTTCTTTGGGTTAGTAGCTCTTGGAATCTCTCTAATAAGAAACAGAGTCCTTTGGTCTATGCTATGACCAAAAATGAAAAATACCAAAATCCTTGAGAAAGGCAACCTTTTAATGTGTGTTATCACTGTGGCATAAAAGCATTAGATAATCTATTAAGAGTAGACTTTGTCAGAGAGGACAGAGTAGGAGGGCGCTGAACTATGGAGGAAAAAGGGAATGAAACAGGCATAAAAAGGCCAGGATGAAAGCAAAGAAAGCAAATTTTGTTGTAGTTTTCAATTAGCCTAGTCCCATCATTTCATGTGAAAGGGAAGAACATACAGGGTTGGGAAAAAATCGGTTTACAGTTTGAGTACATGGAACACAGAGTTCACTCTTGTATTATTATTTATTTATTTATTACGGTATTATTTATTATCATTAACCTACTTTTAGCCCACCCATGTATTTTGTTTTTGTGGACTAAAAGGCAGTCTAAGTTATGGCAAAGTGAGAAAGACATATCTCCAAATGTGGTATTCAAACAATCTGTGTTTATTTTAAGTATTATGTATGTAATTATTATTTAATTATAATTGTTATTTACCAAACACAGAAACTATTGGCAATACTTTACATATATTAACTTGTCTAATCCTCATAACAACACTGGGCATAGGTTCCATTCAATTTCTTCATTTGACAGAGAAAATGGGAACTGGAAGCTGGGCAGTCAAACTCTAGCATCTGTTGAGATCACACTACGTGTCAAACTTCTGAGTTGGAGTCACTGGAGGAAATTTTTTTTATTGTAAAGATTTTGATTATTTTATTTTTAGACTGATGGGAAGGGAAGGAGAAAGAAAGGGAGAAACATCAGTGTGGTTGCCTCTCATGTGCCCTCTACTGGGGACCTGGCCTGCAACCTAGGCATGTGCCCTGACTGGGAATAGAACCATCAACACTTTGGTTCGCAGGCGGGCACTCAAAGCACTGTGCCACACCAGCCAGGGCAGGAAATATTCTTTAGTGTCCCTCAGGGCAATTGATATATAATCTTGGGGTAAACCTGCCATTTTTAAGAAACTACTTGGGTAATAATTATGTATCCTAAAGGTTGAGAACCACTATTAATTCTGGGGCTAAATGTGACGTCTTTTACTGTGAAGACCCTGAATCTTTCCAGCTGGATGACATCAAGCAAACTGCACGTGCTAATTTCTGAGTTCCTCCCTCCTTGTATACACTCAGAGGACCACAAACTCATTGGTAAAAAAGACAAAATTGGTCTCAAACTTGAGAAAACTAGCACTTATTTCCATATGGTATTTTATTATTAATGTGTTTTTGAGAATCTTCTCAAATCTGCTTGATAAAAAGACAATAGTGTATTTGGTATTACAATTGGCCTTTATCTGAATCTGCCAGTGAAAGACATACCACTTACTTTTTTAAGTAGTTATCCAGGCCTGGAATCTTTCAGAGATGGTTCTGTGTGTTCCTGACATAAATTTAATGCCATGCAACTGATAAAAACAAAAATATTTTTACAACTCCACCTTTGAAATAAATCTTTGGTTGGTATGTAGCTATGTGTGCTTATATAAACATTTGTATCCTTGATCTAATAGCTTTTTCCTTTAAGCCTTCTTTAAAATGGGGTATTTTTTTATTTCTTCGATAACTCCCTCCTTAAAGAGATTAAATACATAGTTGACACTAGCTAAAGATTAATTTGTCTGCTTATTTTGAAATTTAAATAACCTTGTAGATATTAGAGGGATTTATAAACTGCAAAACTTTATACAAAACAACTGATCATTATTATTATCATTTAACTTATCTGAATTTCAGTTTTTTGTCTATAAAATAAAGGAATCTATGGTTATCTGTGAATTGTTATTACATAATATTTATCCAAAGAAATGACAGGGTTGAGATTACCTGAGCGTACAACTAAGAAACTGAAGATATGTCTGTTTATTAGTGGTAGTTATGAATGCTTAGTGTAGGGTTCCATATGCCTTCAAGGAAGTAACAGACTCCATCTCACACCTTCCACCTCTCCTTATGACTAAAATCATATGCATGACAATTACACATTACAGAAACACTAAATAAATCAGATCATTTCCGTAATAACCTCAGAGTTCACATTATCATCTCCTTCATTTAGGTGTTACTATTTCTACCTGCCTCCTGGAGTCCATTACACAGCTGAGATCAATTCAACTCTTCTCACATAAACTGACTACCTGGGCCCCTCATGTTTTTGTCTTATTGGAAGTATCTACCTAACACTTCCAAGCCATAGTGTCTTCATTGACTCACTTTAATAGTGTCTTCATTGACTCACTTTGACTGATACAGTCCAACGATGGCTGGTGTGGCTCAGTGGATTGATCACCAGCCTGTGAACTGAAAGGTCTTAGGTTTGATTTCCAGTCAAAGCACATGTCTGAGTTGCGGGCCAGGTCCCCAGCTGGGAGTGTGCGAGAGGCAACCGATCAATGTTTCTCCCACACAGGATGTTTCTCTCCTGCTCTCCCTCCCTCCCTTCCTCTGTCTCTAAAAATAAATAAATAAAACCTTTAAAAGGAAAAAAATAAATTCATGTAGTACACTTTAAGAAATAGTGCCATAGAATAAAGCTGATATAGAGGTAGGAGTTCCAGTGACAAAGAAGACTGTTTTGGAAAAGAAATCAATGATTAAGATACGTTGGGATGGAAAGAGATGAGAATCAGTGGAAAGCAGTAAGGGTAGAAGAATTCTTCCAGAAAAATCTCAAAACTAGAATTTTAAAAAGAAAGAAAACTCCTATGAGGAAGGAAAACTTAAATCCACCAAAAATGTTCTTAATTAAATCAGATATTTTAAGAATTTGGTGTAGGATAGCGTGAGGATGACAGATACAGAGAACTTCCGGTATAGAACATTATGAAATGATGTTATAACATTATGTAAATAATGATATATATATATCAATATGCTAATTTTGTGCCTAGAGAATTAAAAAAAAAAATAAGATTAGCTTCCAATACCTCTCCTTACCCCTCTCCCACCCATACCTGAAAAATTTGCTGCTTTCTTCAGAACTTCTTGGATATTCAGGTTCTGCTGATGAAGTTCCATTTGTTTTTTGGATTTCTCTTCCAGCTTCTCAGTAAGTGTTTCAACCATTCCCTTGAGTTCCCTCTGTAGTTCATGGCAAGCTTTTTCTTCCTGCTTCTGGGCTAACATCTGTCCCTCCAGTATATTTTCCTGGTGAGTAAGGTTTGCTTGCTGTTCCTTTAGAAGATCAGACACCTGGGATACTAAATTATAGCTGAATTAGAACTTCATTTCCAACCCCCAATAAAGATCCCTCTACTGGATTTTGAAGAAATCAAAGAACTGAATCAAATAATCTATTCTGACTATAGATAAATTGCTGAAAAATGACCCAAATTTACTGAAAAATTACAGATTTGAAAGTTATTTGATATCCTTCCAATACTTTTTTTTATGATCAGGAACTTTCACAGACACTGTAATTAAAAAAAAATACTTTCAACCTTTTATTTGTTATTGAGAGTTACACACGAGTTAAAAGAAATCCCAAGATAAGTATCAGTGGCATAAATAAAATATAGACAACCTAAAAATAGCCAGTCACCAGCCAGACTCAGTGACTATTAGTAAGAATGTCGTTAATGATTTACTGTATTTGTGTCTTCATTCCTCTGACCTCTCTCTACCCTCTCAGACTTCCTACTTTTATTTAAGAACTATGACACTCACCCCATTTTTTGAGACACCCTCCCACAGAATTATTTTAAGTGGCTGTGTCACAAGAGTGTCAAACTTTTTTTTTTTTTTTTTTTGCTATAGCACATTTTAGGAAAGCTGGAGATGAAATAAAGGTTATGAAATCAAGCAGGAAACAAATGATAAGGGTCCAGTATCTCTGTTCTAGAAGTTCGCTGGTTCAGCACAAAGCAGTCTTCTTGCCTTGAAGGCCAGATTTACACCTTGTTGTAAAGTGATCAGGGCCTCAGAGAAAGACCCTTCCAATCACCATCGCTAGTCAAAAGCACTTCTCTCAATCATTAGGAAAGAACTTGGTGTTTCTCAATTGAAAAAATAAATGGTTTGTGACCTTAAACAACAATTGAAAACAAATAGCACTTCAAAGCCCTTAATAATAACCTGGGTCTAGATAACCCAAATAACTTAAATCTACAACCTAAGCACACAGGTGGATCAAGTGGATAATTGGCATCATTTTCTTTCCTTCTTGCCCACTCTCATCCTTCTTTCACTTCTTTTCCTCTGAACAACCTCTTTCCTGTATGCTCATACTATAAATTTAAAGTATATTTTATTTTAAATGTTTTATTTATCAGAACTCTGTTTCTTGTTCTTAACTTTAAATTAGCATTTCATTATCTCTATTACAACTCAACATGAGCTAAATGAGGTTTCTTTTACTTTTGGGTCTCTCAGATGACCTTGTGGCTAATTCACTTCAAATTATTTTTTTCCTCATTATTTTTGGATTTATATAGGCTTTGTCTATGAAACTATGAAAAATAATTACAACAGCCCTAGCTGGTGTAGCTCAGCGGATTGAGCACGGCCTGGGAACCAAAAGGTCCCAGTTCAATTCCCAGTCAGGGCACATGCCTGGGTTTCAGGCCAGGTCCCCAGTGAGGGCCATGTGAGGAGCAACCATACATTGCTGTTTCTCTCCCTCTCTGTCTCCCTCCCTTCCCCTCTCTCTAAAAATAAATAAATAAAATCTTAAAAAAAACCAAAAAACTAATTATAACAAAAACCTATATTCATAATTTTCATTCCATGCCTCAAACAATTTGAGAGACTAGTACAATATACTCATTCATCTTCCCACTCATTCTAAAAACAGTCTACCTAAAATGTATCTAAATCTAGGCTGTTTGTGGGTATTCTGAAACCAATTTGCAAACCATATTTGTAAATTCTCATTTTTCCCTGTATTACTTCCCCATGTCAGCACTTACATTGCTTTATCAGCATTATAATGGTCACCAGTAAACCCAGACAAAGGATCCCTAGAGTCACAGCCACAGGGCACCACCATCGCAAGGAAAGCAAATGAAGACCTAGAGTAACAGGATAAAATCAGAAAGACAAAAAGGACAGAGGCAAGTAATCAAACAATTCTTCAGATCTTGTCTGTACCTGGTGCTTTGCATTACTTACTTCTAGTCCTTCCAAGGACTCTGCAAATAATTCATTACCCATAATTACAGATGAAAAATCTGGACAATTAAAGATATTAAGCAATTTACTCACTGTCACACAACTGACGCAATTGAAGATCCAGAATTCAATACCAGATATTTGACTCTACGTATCTGATTTGAAAGGTTATACAACTACTTTGGCTAGTCCCCTGGCAATGACTCTTCAAGAAACCCTTAGTCCAGCTTGATTGGATCAACTTTACCCACAGGACAGAGAATCTGATGTTTTTTAGACCAAGTCTGTGCATGTACACTCACACACACAAGCACATGCAATGTGTATTATCAGCAACGCACCACAAATGAATGTCTGATGTCAAGGAAATAAACTTTAGTCAGTTAATTAACTGATATTGTGTTAAAGAATTACAAGATAATTTTGTGATATTCAACTTTTATTCCACTAAAATTACATAT
>PVJI01000415.1:185991-260247 GCA_004026765.1 Micronycteris hirsuta
GAATTTACACGTTTTGAGCACAGCTCCGTGTGATTCCTGTGTGAGCAAGTGTGGATCATGTCTGTGGAATGGGAATTCTCTAATAGGAATTTGGCAAAGATGTATCTTAAAAAATTCTGGCTTGCTGATCCCTGAATATTACTTTAATCTGGTCCTGTCTGCCACCGGATCTGAATTTACATCCAATGCCTTGCTATGAGTAATCCTACCTGTTCTGCATAATCCCATGAATAATCAATCCAATGTAAATTGGCCCCTGATAAAAACCCTGGCTGGGCAAGCCACGAGGCTTTTTCCTGAGATGGGAGGAATCAGCCACGTAGCCCTGGTATTACTTTCCCCGCATGTCACGGTATGACACGCACCGAGTCACGGCAACCACGGGTGTCGGCAGGCCCGATCTACCCCGTGTCATATAGGCACTGAGAGTATTGAGCAAAGAAAACTAGAAATGAAACCTCAACACTCATTTGACTCATATTAATATTATGTTCTATACTTACAACAGCTGTGGCCCTGTTGTTATAAGAAAAAATTCACCATGAATTTAGAAGCAAAAAGATTATGTAATTCACATGTGTGTATGTCTAATTACATGTTCTACCACCTAACAAAAGAACAGATATTTTTTGGTCCAGCAGGAAAACATCTCATATATTTGGACTCTTCATCTTGTGAGATAAAACAAATAAGGCACTAATAATGTTCTCCTGTACATACAAATAAGAAAACTGAAAGATTTAGTGACTTTCTAAGATCACACAGACATTAAGGTCCTGACATAGGTATTTAATTCAATTGTCAGTAGCTACATGACTTGGAACATGATATCACAAAATATCCAGTGTGAATGCGTAGTGATCTAAATCGATCAATGGTCAAACACATTCACAGTTGTCATGTGTCAGAAGCACCTGTTAGGCTCTACAGATGACATGAACAAAACAGAAATTTTGACAGAAAGGAATGTGCTTCATTTACTGATTCAAAATTATTAAGCTCCTAGAGTGTGTGTGGCAAGTTAGTAGAGAAGAAGTAGAAAACAGTTGCGTCTTATACAAATAATTACCTAATCCTACTTTCAGGGGCAAGTGTCTGTGTCAGTCTTTCAAACAACATTGCCCTTGGTCAATATCTTATAGGTACATTCTGTAAGTGATCAAGTATGTCCAACATTCTTGAATGATGAAACTTCTGAGTTTTTAGAAGTCACAGGATCCACACCAGTGCAGGGAAAACACATGTTCCCACTTTCTATGGTCCACCGTTTGTCCTGTCTCTTGATAGGCAGAGAGCATTCACCCAGCTCCTTGCTCCTCCTACCAATTTTCTAATCAGAAAGCAATCACATGTATGGTAGGTGATGATCTACACAGGTTCTAAGAAAAGAATTTACTTCATAATGGAACTAACAGTCAGTAACACAGTATTTACTACGTGAATAACGAATGAGTGAATGAATGAATGAGCAAATGTCTACTGTTAACTTGAAGATTTACCTATAAATGCCAGTACTGTTTTCATATTAGGTTACGTTTATCAGCTAAAATGTTAAATTATTACACACTCACACTTGTTTCTGCTATTGAGAGAAATTTTCATTTTGTTGATGGAAACATACCCTGGAATGTCTTACCTAAATTCGTATGACTTCGTTTGTATAACTTCCCTTTTTAAAATTTTATTCCTGTCTCTCAAAATGGATATAAGATAAAAAGCAATCTATCTAGATTGTCTATGGGTTTGGGATTATAAATTAATTTTTACTTAAGCAGTTTAACTACTGTGTATATCAAACAAATTATAATTTTTCAAAAATGGTATATAATAAAACAAAATTATGCTAAACTATACTGAATATTATTTTATCTGCTTTGTATAATTCATAAAATATATTAATTTTTTGCAATGCTTCAAGGACTATTATAAAAATTGAATGGGTAAATTCAACATTTTTTGAACCATCTGATGGATTGGATTCTAGACAAATGGGAGATTGTGATACAATCCTAGCTCTACCATTTACTAGCTGCATAAAAGTGGGTAATTCAGTGAAACCTGCTCCCCAGCTAGTCCTCCGTAAAAGAATGATTATGGCCCTATGTTGAGAACCGCCCTGCCTGGTTTCAGAAGCTGTAATCCCGTGGCTAAGGCTGAGTAAAGGGACCTTGGGACGATAAGCCACTAAGGAGACAAAACTTATCTCCCTGGCAGGAGCACTGCCTTTGCTCCCTTTTACTTCACCCTGCTTGGTCCCTAGCGCATGGCCGGTTAGCCAATGATGGGTAGATTCCTCAAGGGAGGAACAACCTAAGACAGGCATGGTCATGAAAGGGCCCTCAGGGAAGGACTTGGGGCCCTATAGAAAAAGGGGGTGATGGACCCTTGCCCCTTGGCTTTGACATAGCCTGAGTCCTCATTCTGTCCCCAAAAAGTCTCCTAATCTCTTGGCTGCCTTACTCCCCCAGCCTGACTTAAGCCTGAAACAATGCCGGAGGGCGGTACAGCTCTGTGCTGGAAAGGATGGGTTCACCAGGGCAATCAGGCCTAAAAAAGAATGCATAAAATCTTGTGAAACCTGCTTTGCTAAGGATGTCCTCAATTTAAATGATAAGGGTCCAAGCATAAAATGAGTTTTTTCCCCAAAGTTTTATGGTCCTTTAGCTATCTGATCGTGACTCAGAATAAGCCCTCAGAGTTCTTTGTATGTTATCTATTGTTTGATCCTTACTTCCTGACAATAATTGATGAGCTTTACCTGTATTCCTGTGCAAATTGAACCCAATAAAAACCCATTGAGGAACAGCCTTCTGGCCCTACTTCTTTGAGAGATTGGCCACCTTTTCTTCCCAAGCAGATCATGTCTTGGTAGACTTATTCTCATCCGTGGTAGATGGGGCAGGGGGAGGCACAGAGCCTCCCCTGCCACACCACAGCCTTAATCTCAAGGACTGAAGATTCAGAGAACTAATGTAAGTAAAGTGAATAGCATAGAACATAGTACATGTTCAACAAAAGTTATCATCATTGTCTACTACATCATCATGCAAACCATGTTAGTTCATTCTCCATCATCATCATCTTTATGATCATCATCTCCACTGTATTCAACTTGCTTTTCTTTGAAATAAAAGTTATTAATTCTTTACTCTCAAGCATTTTAGTTCTCTAATCCTACGTTCAGGTTAATTTACATGTTTAAGTCAATCCTGGTATTCCTTCCCTGTACACATACACCCACCCCTAGTACCTGTAGCTTTCTTTCCATTTGCCTTCTGATCAGGTTGGTCCTTCATAGTCTTGCTCTTGAGGTCATCAAAAGTTATATCCAAATTCATTCCAAGAATGAGAAAGTGGAGTAGTCAAGGACCTCTACAAAGTGAAAATGTGAGAGTTCTGGCTGGAGTGTTTAAATAGTGACTGCTATCTGACAGAGTGACTCAATCATTCAGTAGGAGGAAGGAGAGGCTTTGCTTCATGTTTGCTGACGCAAATTCTTGGGTTATTTCTATTGCAGTCAGGGAAAGTGGTGATTATCAGAGTATTTCAGGATATTTCACTAAGTGATTTATGAAAAGAAAACCTGTACTTTCCATGAGCATCAGAGGAGAGGAATTTGTACCCACTCTTCAGATAAGGAAACTGAAATTCAAATGGGTGAGGTACACTGAATTTGTGAAGAAGTGTGCACTTGAACCAGTTTGATTCCAGTGTCCATATTTGCTTGTTTTTCACTGTAGTAGGTGATCTCTCTACTGTATTCCATTTTTCTGTGTAGGGTATCTGAGACCAAACTGAAAACAGTTTATCCGCCATTTGAAGTTTTACTCTATGACACAATTCTATACACCCACACATACAAACTCTCAGAATGTAACAAATATATTCCAGTCAAATTAGCTTGAATATATCAGGGTTACTTACTTATCACTCCAGCCCTATCTATCCCACTCCCCTTGACCGGGAGTGCCAGGAAGCAAGATTGGATCCATCTCTGCATACACCGTGGCAACTTTCACATAATTCGAATCTCAGGAGATTGTTTTTAATAATGAATTAATAAATACTGAAATGATGAGGACACGTTATTAGTCCCCACAGTGACTCAGTTATTTCATACCCCATTAATATTCCAGCAGAGTAAAGTGAGACGTGCAAGGACACTGTTGATGAAACGGATGACACGTATTTCTGGTGAGCACATGATAACCTAGCATGAGTGGCAGAACGACACCAGATCTTAGCAGCGATGGGACCTCAGTTCTTGAGTTTGGCAAAGAAAGAATCAGAGCTAAGGTACTCAAATTATAAGTGGAAATTTATTTAGAAAATTACAGAGGTAGTGGAAGTGAACCAGCTGGGCTGTGTCAGCTCAAGAAACAAGTTAGAGGCAAAAGGAGGGTCCTTGGAGCTTAGGAGTGACAAAGGCAAAGGTAATGTGCCTGGGGGAAGGAGAGGGAGGAGGGAAAGGTGTGATGTGCTGAGCAGGGCCGGGGGTGGGTAGGTCCTGCTGGGTCATTTGTCTTAAGGTTTTCATCTGTTTGCCAAAGGCCAAAGGCAGGAATTCTACGGGAAGTCTTAGGAGAGGATCTCAACTGAATATTCATCAGCTTTATGCTCCTGTGCCAAAATGAGACTTATTCCCAGACTTCGTCTGTCCTTGGACATGGTTGGCACAAGTTGCACTAATTGGATTTCTGTTATCTTTCTGAGTAGGGTGATTTAAGCTATTTACTGTCTGGCTGGGAGAGGTGGAAACCATTTACTCCCAAGTGTCCTTGGTTAAGGAACACAGAATTTTGTGATTTACTAGGTGGCTTGGCCATTTAACTATGTCTCAGTTTCCCTATTTCACTTGTCCTGGCTTACTCACCTGTCTCACTGGTATATAGTATAGTTTATGGATTATCATGGTAAGGACTGTCTCAAAAGGATATGTGTGATTATATTTAAAGCGCCCAAAGATACACACAGCACCTGAAAGAATTGTGTTCTTGAGAGGAGGCCTAAGATTGAGCTAGATCTCTCATTAAAAGTAAATATTTCTTTTAATTTTTTTAGAAATACAATGAAATAAATTTTTTTAGAAATAAACATATGAAATGTTTATTTCATTGTTATTTTCATTGTTCTGAAATTTTTTAAATTTTTTTAGAAATAAACATATGAAATGTTTATTTCATTGTTATTTTCATTGTTCTGAAATTTTTTTAGAAATAAACATATGAAATGTTTATTTCATTGTTAGTACTCTTAATATTTGACAACTTGAGAAGATTTCTATATTTATTTCTACTAGAGAGTTGGAATATTATGTCTGTTAACGATTTGTATTTTTTCTTTTGTGATTTTATGGTTATGTCCTTAGTATGTTTTTCTAATGGTATTCACATTTCCTTTGTTTGAATACTATTTAAGCTGTTATAGTTGTTCCCGCTTTTCTCACCTTCCCCTCCATCACCAGCCTCACCCTCGCCCCACCCCCAGCCAATCCCCGCATTGCTGTCCGCATCCAAGAGTTGTGCATAAATGTTCTTTGGCTAATCCTTTTACAGCCTTTCTTCCCTTCCCCCGACCCCCTCCTTTCCCTCAGCTGTCAATCTGTTCTATGGATCTAAGCTTCTGTGATTTTCTTGTCTCTTAGTTTATTGTGTTCATCAGATTCCACATAGAAGTGAGTAGATCTCTCAGACTTCTGATATTCACTTCCACACTTTAACAATGAGACCCAAGAGAGCATAATTATCTGTTTTTGGAGGGGTCAACACTCATGGAAGTCACACTAAGTAGTCCAGGACCTGGTAATGAGCTCTATAAATCCTGTACTCACTTCAAATACAATGCATTTTTTCTTTAAAAAAATCCTCTCTACTTAACATCTACAAGTAGAATTACATCATCAATTTCTTTTCTCCCCTTATTTAATATATCTAGCAGTGCTTGTATGGATCTTCAATTCCATTAATGTTATTTCACCTCACCAACTAAATTACGAGTCCTTTAATGGTAAAGATAGACCCTTTTATATTAAGAAAATTCATTCTTTCCTACCACTCTGGCATACCATAAAAATTGTGTAATATTCTGCAAAGAATAGACAGCTAACATGTGAGACTCTTAACACATAGCGTAAGCTGGATTTTTAAAAATATAAATAAATTTAACAGAAATCTATTTTAGTTCCTTTATTTTGAGGAAGTGGAACAGAAGCTCAGAACGTTTAGGTGGTTTGCTGAATAACTCTTTTCTATAAGATGCCAGACAAGAGCTCGGCTAGCAGTTTTTTCCATTATGTCAGTTAATTGAAAACAAAAACATAGGTCATGGCTGAGATAGTATAAGTTCAGTGTGAGGCTCTCTTGAACTCAGCAAGAGACTTTTCAGGTCCCCAAGGCGGAGACGATGTGCTCTCCAGAAGACTTGGACAGCACCGTGTAAGGTAGAGAACACCTAACCATGGTGACCCTCAACTTTTCTCTGGCTTCCCTCAAACTAGAAGCTCACATTGAGGAGCCACAACATGGAGAGTTCGACAGTCACCATCTTCTGGGTGATATGGCCCCTCAGAGCAGCCTTTTATGCCTTTCCCTATTCAAGCCTGAAAGAAATAAGTGGGTTGCTCTATTCGTTTGGGGTAAGACTTACCTAACAAGACGTTTGCCATTTTAGCCATGTTTAGGTATACAGTTCAGTGGCATTAAGTGCATTCACATCGTTGGACACCCATCAGCACGCTTCATCCCCAGAACTTTTTCATCTTCTCCAACAGAAACTCTGTACTCATTAGACGGTAATTCCTGTGATGGCTATT
Source organism: Micronycteris hirsuta (assembly GCA_004026765.1). Classification (NCBI taxonomy): domain Eukaryota; kingdom Metazoa; phylum Chordata; class Mammalia; order Chiroptera; family Phyllostomidae; genus Micronycteris; species Micronycteris hirsuta. Next base: position 192,803 of record PVJI01000415.1, read on the forward strand.
TCTCTGGGTGGACTTCTCTGGGCCACAGGGTGCCCAGGTATTCGGTCAAACATTGTTCTGAGTGTTTCTTTGGGTATATTATGGGGTAGGATTAATATTTTAATGATGGAAGTAAAGCATATCTTAATGCAACCGGGCCTCATCCCATCATTTCAAAGCCTAAATGGAACAAAAAGGCTGACCTTTCTCCAAATAAGTAAATTTCTCCAGCAGACAGCCTTTGCATTGGAACTGTGTCATTGGTTTTCCAGAGTCTCAGATTTGCCAATCTCTATAGCTGCACAAGTCAATTTATTATCACTAATCTCTTTCTCAGTATACACATCCTATTGGTCCTGTTTCTCTGGAGAACCTTGACTAACAAAACTTCTTTCTCCTTCTTTCTCCCAGCTCCTGGAAAGCACCATTCTATTCTCTGTCTCCACTAATTTGCTACTGTAGGCGCCTTACATAAGTGAAAGTATGTGACATTTTTCCTGTTGTATCTGGCTTATTTCACTGAGCATGATGTCTTCAAGGTTCATCCAAATAGTAGCATGTGTCAGAATTTTCTTCTTTTTGAAGACTAAATAATATTCCACTATATATAAACCACACTTGACTTATCCACTCATTCATTGATGGACATACTGGATTCCCGCTGGTTTTAAAGATCGGAGCGGGGGGGGGGGGGTGGTAATCCCATAATCCTTGTGTGGCGGATAGCTTGGCAGACTTGACAGACTTTAAGTGGCTCTCATTATCCCTGCCTCCTCGTGGCCATGCCCTTGTGTAATCTTTTCACTTTGAATGTCGGTGAAATTTGTGTCTGGGAGTGTGACAAAGGTGACGGAATGTTTGTGGTCCTGTATACATGATTACATATGGCAGAGTTTCTCTCCCTCTTCTCTTTCTCTGCCTGGATTTAAAGAAGCAAACTTACAGGAATACCACTACCACAAAGAAATGAATTTGCTAGAGAGAGCTTGGAAGTATATTCCTCTCTAGTTGCACCTTCCTATGAGAACACAGTCTAGCAAACACCTTGATGGCAGCCTCAGGAGACCCTAAGGAGAGAACCCACCTAAGCTGGGCCCACACTTCTGACTCATGGACAGTGTGAGGTAACCATGCTATTTTGCAATTGCTGTTCATATAATTTGTGGTAATGTGTTATAAGGCATATAAAACTAATACTCCTGTGACAAACTTTGTCCTCCTATTTTGTTAAACTTCCTTAAACTTAATCTTGTTGCTGACTTTCAAGCCTCTGAAGTTGCCACTTAATACTCAGGATGAAGAACTGGCTCATCTGCTAGAGACACTTCTCAGTGGAGGGGTTGCAAAATGGAACTGGGTTCTTCTGCCATATTATTCCTTTTTGAAGTGAGGGTTGTTGCCCACTGCTCAGCTCTTTATAATTCATGCTTGATGCTTCAGAGTAATAACAGTCCTGGCCTCTGTTTCACTGAGGCACAGAGAGGAAGGGAATCTGGTCACTGACCTAGGCAAGGTTGAAAGGACAACATTCGAAGGAGCCAGGACTAAGTAATTCTTTAGCCCCACTTGTTACAACTGTTGTATAACAATTCCCTGAAGCGGAGATGAAAAGGCCTGTGTGCATGTGCCCTCCATCGGTTCCACTCCAAGTCCTTAACAACCTGCGTATAAGCTAATGATTCACAAGCTTAATGGATACAAGATTGTGTAGGATCCTAACAAGATCAGTCCCCTTCCCCGCAGCTACCTGCCCTTCCATTGTGTGCCTTCTTCAGTCTTCCCTCTTGCACGGGGCTGAGCTCAGAGCTCAAATTGTCACTTCCATTAGGATAAAGAAAAAGCTTATTTCTCCAGGCAATATCCAGTGAGGTTAAAAAATAAAAATAAAAGTGGCACTCATAATTCTAAGAAAAGTAGCCAGGAGGTCATTAACAGAATCTTATTTTGTTCAAATCTGTAAAGAAGCTGTAGGGCAAAAAGTTAATGGTAATCACATGGCAGGAAAGCGCTCTGGGAGGGAAAGAAAGTCCTGTTAATTGGCAAACCTGTTTGCGCAGGTGAAGGCGGGCATGATTGGGAGAGTAGATGGCCAAGATAGCAAGGGAAACTATCCATGAATTGAAATGTCAGAAAAGGTAAAACATGGTCATGGTAACAATGATAAGCACGGAGGACATCAGTTATCCGTGAAGGTGAAGGTCATTGGTAGAACTTGGTGGAAATAAAGATCATCATAGTCAACACTTATGAAATGCTTATCAGGATGATTATATGCATTTTACACACATTAACTTGTTTAATCTCCATAAATCCACGAAGAAAGATCATCATTATTATTATCACTCCATTTTATATATAATGAAACTTAACTAACGGAGAGATGTAATAACTTGCCCCATAGAACACAGCTAGGAAGTGAGAAAACACGTATTTTACCCTAGAAAACCAAGCTGGATTCTTAGCCACGGCGCACTGCTATCTTTCTGACAAGAGAAAGAGAAAAGAAGGGTGAACAGCGCTACTCATGTACATGGCAAGAAATATTGTAATCAAAATGTCTTTGTGTCTCGGATTGTATTTTCTCCATAAAACAAGATCTAGGGCAGGTCAAATGGACATGCCACTCCTGTTTTTAAACAGGAAAATTAAGGACTGGACATATGACATTATAACTCAGAGGAGGGCCTAGATTAGAGTTCTGCTCTCCTTTCCTGTGAAATACCTCCAACCTTTGCCAAGCTTTCTGCTGAAATTTGGAAAATACTGTTCACCTAATACCAACTTTCTTACCTCTATTTTTTAAGTAAAAATATGGTGCTGCTCAGTAGTTTTGGAACTGACTGGTTTTGAATCATCAATGTCACATTAGGCTTTTCTATGGTGCTGCTCAGTAGTTTTGGAACTGACTGGTTTTGAATCATCAATGTCATATTAGGCTTTTCTCTCACTGTTTGATTTCCTTAGCTAAGAAAAAATTAAGTTTATATTCTCCATCTTCAGACATTGTAATGCTGTGTGAGGGCTCTTAGAACAAGTCTCACTCAACAGTTTCCCTTAAAAAAGGATCTGAAAGGTGATTTTATTCAGTTCGTATAAGATAAATATATCTCTATAAACTAATGTCTAAGTTTCTTATGAAATACTTTGTGTTAAAATTTTTCAATACTTGTATTAAATAAAAGATTACCAACTTAGGTACAAATCATTTAAGTGACATTTATTTATTCCTGCAGATAGTTTCTTTATAAACATTCTATGATTCTTTGCCTTTCCATGTGTGCTTATTTTTACTCTTAACTTAGATTTTATTTGCAAGAGAGAGAGTGAAGTGTTTTGCAACCGAGTTTTTTTTTTAAATATGTCTGTCTGACTTATGTGTTGCAATGGGAATTTAAGTCAGAGTGGAGGGGGGTTTCATGGACAGGACTCAGAAATTCTAATCTCTAAGTCTGCTTTCTCCAAACATGGGGTGGATTTCCAGTTCATTTGGCAAACTCTCAATCCTACTCCAATGATTGGAAATAAATGACCCAGAACCAGGAGGGTTGATTATCAACACAGCGAAGGGGAGGGTTTCAAAGAGTAAGAGAGCAGGGCTAATCACGAGAAGGATGAGTGAATGGGGGTTGGCAGGGTGAGTTTCAACCTTCAACAGTCACCCTGGTGTGCTGTGGTGAAGAACCAAGAGTGTCACTTCTTTTCTGATGGAGAAGAATAGTCTGCCTTGGATCCTCCTCCAAGTCAAGATTTTCGTCACTGCCTAGAAAAATACTTAATTCAGAGGACTGATCTGTCCACTTCGAATGTCTTCCTTTTGCAGGCAGTGGGGGAAACTTAGTGACATGTAGAAAGGATTAATAGTAAAGGAAAGAAAAGGCAAAGGAAGCAAATGTGGAGACCCTAAAGCCAGAAATAGAAACAGAGAAAGAAGCCAGGATGAAAGGGAAGGGAAAGACCACAGAAAATAAAAGCCCTGGGGAATAAGAAGAGAGGGCGGGGAGAGAGAGAGAGAGAGTGATTTATTGCTAAGAAAAGTTTCTCTCCTAAGTTCTCTAGGTCAAGAAGTCAGACAAGGCGCAGAGCATGGAAAGGAGGTAGGAGATACCCGGAGAGCACTCCTCAAGGAGCAGGAGTTCGGCCTGATGGGATTGCAAGTCCATGCCATCTTGGTCTCTGCCCTGGTATATTTCATCCAGGTAAGCTGTGAAAACATAGGAATAAAGCTTTCTCTCTCTCTCTCTCTCTCAGATAAACCAACTCTCAGAAGAATCTGCGGGGAGAGGAGTGAGGGGAAAAGTCATACATAAAACCAACGGGGTAGTGAGAAATGAGTAACTGGAATGTTTCCTTAGTGTTATAGGGTGACATAGTGTGGGTGTGATAAATACATCAGTGAAACAGCGGACGGATACAGGGCAACCATAGACACAAGTAAGATAGCTCCAGCAATTTGGAAGTGCTGCTTATGAATGTATATTTTCCTCTCTTAGAGTCTTATCACCCATCTCTCAAATTTCCAAGTAAATTATCACAGCTAGCTATGTAATTCTCCTAAACAGAGTTCGCCACGTCGGCCCTAATACTATTCTTGAAGTTTATAGGAGCCTCCAGCTCAGAAATAAGCTCAGAGGGGAAATGCTTCAAAAATACTTGGGATCTTTTATTTCTTCCCACCAAAATTCGGAAGCCCCTGAGTAACTAACTCTTTAACTGGGAAAGGGGTGGCTGGCCCGAGGGATTCTGGACAATTATCAAGGAGAAGTTTACAGAGCTATGAAATCTATTCAGAAAGAGAGCACATGAAGAAACTGCCTGTTGGCAGGTTCCTGTACAGCCCCTAGGAGGGAGTGGGATATGAGTTTCACTTCCTATATACCAGTTAAACTGATTTCTGAAAATCCATTTCTTTTTTTTTCTTGTTGTTTCCTTTTCACTCCCTTGACCTTCCCTTCCTTTTTTTTCTCTTTTCTTGTCTTTTTGCAACAGGCCTGAAATAGGCATTTTATCTTCTGAGAAATTTAGGCATTTTCAGCCTTTAGTCAAGAAAATGAAACAAAGTACCAAGGCCGGGTTGAAGAAACATACAATTTGTCATGCTAGTGGCCAACTATTTTAAATTGAAACAAAATCCCAAGGTTCTCAAATGTTAGCAGTGGAGGACAGCTGTTACTGTTTTTGCAAAATTCTCTCTAATGTCATGAGTAGGTGGGCATCCACCCACCCATAAAATCCCAATAAGCATAAATCTGTTGCTTTTAGAGGACTTTTGTGGTCTTTGTTGTTGATTTTCTGAAATAGCGAGTCTTTCAAGTTATTGAAAGAGAGTAGTTATTCAATAAATACGTCTTGCCCGATCCTTCTTCTCTTGTATAGTGAGTTATTGATGTACCAAGGGATGAAAAGGAGCAGGATGTTAGAACTGGATTTGCCCTGGGAAAGAATTAGGAAGACAATAACAACACCCTAGGCTGAAGGGGCAGATCAGGAAACCCCTGCGACAAACAAATTGATATAAATGTTGCCTCTCATTCACAAAGGCAGTGATGCTCAGCCACCACCACCACCAAAAAAAAAAAAACAAAAAAGAAAGAAAGAAAGAAAAGAAACAGATTAGAAATTTGCTCTTCTAGGTTCTCCCCACTCAAACGTAGCAGTTTATAGGCATGGAAGAGATGAAAACAAATAGTCCTGAACATGGCTGACCTTATGACCTTGTCCTTGTCTGTATCCTACCCTCACCAACTGGTCTAACAGCACAGTCATGAGGGACTGATAGGCGGCTGGGCAGAGACTATCAGACCGTTTCCTTGTCTGAGACCATTTCCCTGTCTGAGACCATTTCCCTTCCTACAGCTTCTTCCTTGGGCAAGATGTGAAGAGAACTGTGTCAGTCCTGAACAGTAAGTATCTGAGAGTCCAAATTGGGAGGAAGGAGAGACAGACAAACATCAATACACAGAACAGGGTCAGGATGTCATCAGATATCTGTGACTTCCCTTATTTCTACCTAAATGGGTAATCGGTCCACAGACTGATTACCCCCCAAAAGACATGCAGATGAGTCATCCTAAACACTCAAAATAATACTGCTGATATAATTTTCTTCCAAAGCCAATCTTTGCACCACAGCAGCAGACTTAATCTCAATTTATGCAGTCAAAGAGATGTGCAGTAGACTTTCTTACCCTTGTTTCTCAGTGACTCATCAAGACGGATTGGATTCAATATCTTAGTCACAGGCAGATACATTTGGGTGATTTCCAAAGATGCATCACGGCTTCAAATCTAAAGAACATTTTCTATTTTTTAGGGCATGTTAATATTTATTACAGACTTTAGTTATTACTTTGAAACAGTCCTTAATGTAAACCTGTTACAATTACATCTTATGTAGACGTGGAGGACATAGATAAAAAGGGAAAAAATTCATCCACTTGGAGGTAAACCAGTAAAAAAATCAAGGACAGTTTGGATAAAAGACTTACCCAGGCTGAAGGAAAACACAAATTGAGCCATGGGAAGGGTTTCCCAATGGCCAAGTATGTTACACCCGAAGGAAATGGGGATGGCTTTGGTTCCTTGCAGAGCATCTCTGAGGTTTTACACATCACCGTAGGAAGTCGTTTTGAACGGAATCAGAATTGTAACACTGTAGCACTTGTTGAACAAGTGGGGAGTGTGAGAAAACCCAGAGGAGACATCGTTCAGTGAAGAGCCCAACCGTACACCCCACAACCGTGCAACCGAAGAGAGGGTACAGAGTGCATTTCAATAGATTTCAATAGATCCATATATCAGAAAGCATTATTAAATTTACTCATCTTTAAAAATAAACATTTTCTCCCCTCCCCTTCCCATTCCTGCGCTTATCCTACACTCCTCCTCCCATGCAATCCATATTTTTTATCCCTATAGAGAGAATGTATAATTGTGCTAGTTAATTCAGAATACTTAATTAGTTTTCGTCATGGTGAAGTTGGTTTCTACATTCTCCCCTGTTTTGTTTGGCCTCAGCCATTACATATACCAGTTTCGATCCTTAATGTGAAAATTTAAGACCTTTTTTATAGTGGGAGTTTTTATGGTTTTTTGGTGGCCCTTTTTTTCTCAACAACTTGCAAAACATAAATGACAAAAGTTGTTGTATTGCTTTCATAGTTGTAACTGAAATTATCTTTATGTTTAAATTTGCTGACCTCACACATACACAGACACTAACGTCCACATCCACTTTCAAACTCGCTCTTCGTACATGTGCTTTGGAAGTTCTGTCTTGGCACTGTCACCACACTGTTCGCAATGGTCACGGGTACATTTCTGTTAATACCATTTCATGGTCGCTACTTTAGTCTATATTAAAATGACTTGCAAAATGAGTTGCACAATGCCATCTATAGCATAAAACTACTTAAAGCATCCCATTGCACAACAGATTCAGATGTTTACACCGAAGTTAATATAACCTGTGATGCTTTTGTTATAACAAGGTATCATGGCAGTCATTGACTATATTTTTATTGCAAAAACCTTTGTTCTTTCTTCATAGTTGCATGACCACAGATTGGGTACATCTCTGGTATATATGGTAAGTTTTAGCTATAATGCCCACAAAGACATTAATAATGGACTTAATTTTTCTCAGAGGTATATGTGTTTTTAACTTTTTTTTAGTTTTAAAATATTTGACAGCAGGGGAAAAAAAATATGTGTGAGACAGCCAGCCTACTTAACTGGCATCAGGTGGAATGAAGATTCTTTTCCTCATCACTACCCTATGTGACAATATGCCAGGATTTCCTATTTCAATACCACCTCTCCGGCCAACATCGACAGATGATTGTGTACATTCTCAGATAAATTCTAGCAGTAACCTATAGAGATTACTTCAGTAAAGTAAAAAGCAGCCCTCCAAACCACATTAAATCTCTTGCTAATTGTTCAACGAATTGACTTAGTCTTGCTGACAAAATAAGGAAGTATATATGTGAAGCTTATAATTACTCTATAAAATATTCACACAAGAGTCAAAATGCAGATACAGAAGGCTGATTGTGCCAAGGTTGGGAAACAAAGCAGGCCCCAGGGCCCTCACTGCCCCCACCCCACCCCGGCTCCTTGCAGGTTGCTGGTGGTCATCGGTGCGCTGCTTCTCCTGTGTGGCCTGACTTCTGTGTGCTTCCGCTGCTGTCTGAGTCGCCAGCAAAGTGGGGAAGATGACGGCCGGCCACCCTATGAAGTGACAGTCATCGCTTTCGATCATGATAGCACTCTCCAGAGCACCATCACTTGTGAGTACACTCACATTGTTTGTGGGAAGTGAGCCCAGGTTTAAACAATTAATTAGGATGGCACGGTGGTATAAAAATACTGATTGGGTACCAAAGAGTCTAGAACTCAGAGTGATTTGAATCACCAGAAACCTGACAATGCTGTGACCTGGGCTCTCATGAATGCTCTATTCACAAATGTTGGTCTTGACTAATGATAGAGGGAAGGGGAAATGAAATGCTGGAAACAATGTCGGAAGTGTTTTGTAAGAATTACCCAGTCCATACTTATTTTAAGCTCTGACCATATCCCTTTTCAAAAAATATCTTGGACTTTGTAAAAACCTACATTTTCTATCTATAATTTTTATATATTTAGAGAAATGTGTCATGTGCACTCTCAGTTATTTATTCTCCAAGTCTTGATTCACTAACTATGAGCCCCAATATCCCTTTGATGATCATAGACATTTTATTTTCTCCTGATCTCTTCTTTATATTATATTCTTTATTAAAATTGAAGAGTAAATACCAGGCAGAATAGCAGGTGGAAAAACACTGTGATATTTATTTTGCAAATAGAATGACCTTTCCTGCCTCCCAGTTCTCACAATCATTTTGAGAAAAGATAAATAAGGCAGAAATAAATATTTCTAAGGGGGGAGCTGCATCAGTGGATTGGTCTAAAAGGTTGTAAATCTAACAAGGGTGAGAGATGGGAGCACAATTTCAGTTATTTGAGGATCCAGAGGAGACAGGATCTTCAAACAGAAAATGAAATCTGTTTCTAAGCAAGCTTCACAGGATTTTTCACAACATTTGTGGCAAAGGCTGACAGTGAGTTTGGACACTTGATAAGAGTAAAGGGAACTTGTGTTGTAAGTCTGAGTTCTGAGGATGCCACGTTTACTTTAGCTCTACTCCTTCCCTCACCAGCCCTGCAGTCCGTGTTCGGCCCTGCGGCTCGGAGGATCCTGGCGGTGGCCCACTCCCACAGCTCCCTGGGCCAGCTGGCCTCCTCCGGGGACACCCTCCCTGGGTATGAGGAAGCCCTTCACATGAGTCGCTTCACCGTTGCAAGGTGTGGGCAGAAAGCACCTGACCTACCCCCAGTGCCAGAAGAAAAGCAGCTGCCTTCCACGGGGAAGGAATCTCCTCAAGTAGAACACTCTTCAAATTGATGGGAACTTCGGTTTTATAAATAGGGTGGGGTATCCCTACAGTCGGTAAAGATAGACAAATGGAACTTTTTTTTTTTGCAGTAACTGTTCTATTCCTTTTCCAGTTCCTCTGCCGTGAACACGCATGCACGCACGTGCTTGCGCTTGCACACACACATACCTTCTTCTGACTGAAAGAATGCCATCACTTTGCTTCTCTCCTTCCTGCTTTGACCACTTAAAGCCAAGTGTCTGTAGCGACAAACACTAGTCTGTAATGGTGGCATTTACTGCCACCTAGCGTAGCCATAGCAGAAGTGCATTCTCCTATTGGAGCCAATCTGTGCTCGTCTCCAGTTCTGACTGAACTGAGCCTGGATGAGATCCTTCCCAAGGCACTGTCCTGTTGGGTAATGTTAACTTTTCCATTTAACATCCTACATCCACAATGTACTACTATATTTGGTGAAAAACTGCTCACAGTGACCTTAGGTAACTCAATGAAACCTTTAAAGCACAGTTTTCTCATCTGTAAGATAGGCAGGCGATAGTAACCTCACAGGTTTGTTGCAAGGATCAAATAAGCTGAGTATAAGTGACAAGATTTGTAAAGTATGCACGTGTGTTTTTGTTATTCTTGATACAGATGTCTAACTTTTACTCTGCCTGCTATGATTTTACTGAAAATTGTGTTCTGATTTGTCCTTTTGCTATGTTATTGCTAAGTCATACCTGAAGTAGCTTTGTTTCACCAATATTTGTTAATTGAGATAAACAATGAAAGATATGTGATTCCTCTTAATATGCTCTGTGTAGAGGTAATGAACAGATTTCTTAGAAAACGTATTTTTTAAGGAATTAGCTCCAATACTCAGGGAGACATTGCAGAGCCTGGGGGTGGCTCATTAATGCAGTGACTCATCAAATATATTATGTGGAGGAATGCTCACTCACCCCAGCCAGAGGGAATATTTTCCAAATATAACTTGCTGGTGATCTGCATTTATCCTGAGTCATTTATCAAATTGCCTCTGGAAATTGTTGAAATGCATGGTTCGTTAATAGCACCTAAGGTGGCCTTGTTTTGCCACTGCCACATGAATCACTTCATTACCACACATTCCATAAAATATTCTTGGCTTAATCGTCCTGCAAGACCAGAGTCATAAAGAAGTCAAAATGTTGTCAGGTATAAAAAGATTGTGGGCACTCACTTCAGCAGCACATAGGCTGAAACTGGAACAATACAGAGATTAGCATGGCCCCTGGGTAAGGATGATTCACAAGTTGGTGAAGTGTTCCATATTTTTGTAAATAAATAAAAATAAAAAGATCTTGGAAGAAATCTTGTCTTGTTCTAAACTCTCTGCCCCATCCTTCCTTGCCCCTTTGCCCTTCTCTTCAGTGACGTAGAGTTTCCGTAGAGTTCCAGTAGAGTTCCATTTTGTCACAAGCTAGTAGCACTCGTTAGCTTCATTTCTTTATCTTCTCAATCTAAGACAACAGTTAATCAGCTCAATCACTTTCACCACTGTTCTCAAAATATTTTAACCCCTTTAAACTTTCCTCACACCTATTATTCAAACTGTAAACATTGGTTCAATGAAGCTAACTGATTTCCCCCCAAAACCTACACTGTTGAGCAGAGCTGCAGAAAATCTCTCAACTCTATTGATTGACATCATTTACAAGGTCATGGTGTCCAACATCTGAACCATTTATCATTTCTTCTAGATTTTTCTTTAGTCATTTTCCCATTCCGTTCAGTAGTGATTCAAATTTCAATGTCTCTCTTCAAACTTCACACCCCATAACCTACTCATTAATTCTAAAAAGGGGATTTATCCTAGTTTAGACAGAAAATCAAAGCTTTCGAGTATCTTCCTAGCTCAAGGCTACAACCCTTGTGGGTCTGTACCTCTCTTTTCCTCCTTCCTTCTGGCCTCAATGAAATAAATGTCCTGCCTGCTTCCCAATAATAATACTTCTAATCGTGCTTTGTATGACCTTGATTCAACAGTTTATGTGTTCAACAGGTATCATTTAGGAAATCGTGCTAAGAATAGTGGAGAGGCACCTGGGGGTATAAAAGTGTATAGGAAATATAGGTATCTGACTCCTGGTACTCACAGAGCTTAAGAAAAAGCAAAAATAAAATGATTGCTAACATGAACACTGTAAAGATCTCTTGGGAAAGGCAGAGTGATGGAAGAGCATGTTCAAAGATACAGTAGAGTTTGATAAGTTTGAGGAAATGAAAAAAAAAGAGAGAGAGAGACTAGAGTAGCTAATTTAGTGAACTCGGGAGAAAGCTGCAGAAGTGGAGTCTGAGAGAGAGAAGGGGCCTTGGGGGCAAGGAGTCTACACTATATTTCACATGCATTAAGAAGCCATTGAAGGATTTTAAATTAAGTCACTTGGTGCAATTTGAAGTCAGTGTTGGAGATGGAGCAAGGTTGTTTGTAGACCAGCTGAGTCCTCCTGGTTTTGTTCTCAAGTTTGTGAGAGGTGAAAACATCGCCCACGTGCCTGCATTTCCACATGCTTCCCACTGACAGACAAAGCCCGAGCCTTCCAGGGAAGCCTCAGAGCAGGACGGCCCCCCCCACCCCCCACCCCCCAGCATGGATTGTCTGAGGTTGGTTTTGCACCTGGCCAGGCACTGTGGGTGCTCCCTGTGTGTCTGGCATAGCCCCTCCCCACAAGCTTTCTTGTACTTTCACTTCCATTCCCATGCCTACTGCCCCCACCTTCTCACCCTTGGCCTCCTTCTCTTTGGTTACCAGGTCATCTGGCCCTGTTTGTTTAACGTGAGCAAGTTGATCCACATTGGGGTTGGAAATCAGCTTTCTGTGGAGCCTGAGCAGTTTCAGGCAAGGTGTTCTTTTCTGTCCATGAAAGGGCTCTGGTTCCCCAGATTCCTGGGTGGCAAAGTGATCTCAGGATTATTCTGGGTCTTGGTGATATGGAGCTCCTTTCCCTCCCTGGTGGAGACGGACCCTGGGTCTTCATTGACCACCTGTTTCTCCTCCATGGCCTGGGTTGAACTCAGCAATGACAGTGACCTATAGCCAGTTTGGAGGCCTCAAGCCCTACTTGGTCCTAGTTGCTGCTGCTTCTGCCTGTCCAATTTATATTTTCATGATTCCTTTCCTTTCAGGTGGTATATGATGAAGTCACAGAGCTCCAAGGACTTGCTTCATGCTAATTGTGAAGAGCAAAACCACCTTTGTGGGGGCAATTAACATCCAACTTCACAGTGTTCCACTCAATGAGGAAAAATGGTACCTACTAGGAAAAAGCATAATTTGACCACTGCTGTGAAAATATGCATTATTCATTCCCTGCTTATGTTTTTTCCACTTCTGACTCTTTCTATCACAAACAGGACATTTTTGTTGTCAAAGATAGTGTAATGTATTAAGGACACAAGGGAAAAAAAACAGAATCAGTCTTCTAGTTAGTTATTCTCACTTATTTTTCACTCATTCTTTAGAATCCTTTCTCCTTCAACAGAATGCCTATTGTATAGAATTCAATATGTAAAGCAATAAAAGGACATTTAATTTACATACATCTTTTAAATCAAACATATGTTCACACTTTGTTTGAATTGTGTGCTGAAATTAAAAGCAATACTTTTAATGTCTTTTCAGAGAAACACAGGAAAATAAATAAATCTCATCAAGTAATTTAAGACATATATTGATATCTGCAACAGATTTTTAAAATTTACATTCTTTCTTTTGTTTCCTTTGCCCACAGAAGCATACCAGAAAAAATATTGCTACGAGCAATGTCCGAGATGTAACTGTCGAGATGTTGTCTTCTAGGGTTTTTATGGTTTTGGATCTAACATTTAAATCTTTGATCCATTTTGAATTTATTCTTGTGGTGGAAGGAGGTGTTCTCATTTCATTTTTATATGCATATCTGTCCAATTTTCCTAAACCACTTATTGAATAAACTATAATTAGCCCGTTGTATGTGCTTGCTTCCTCTGTCAAACATTAACTGACCATAATGGTGTTGGTTTCCTTCAGGGCACTCTGTTTTGTTCCATGGTTATCTGCAGCTGTTTTGATGTCAGTTCCATGCTGTTTGCATTACTATGGCCTTATAGTGTAGTTTGATATGAAATACCATGATTCCTCCAACTTCATTCTTCCTCAAGGTCACTGTTGCTATTCAGGACATTTTGTGGTTTCATATACATTTTTGAAATATTTGTTCTACTTCTGTGAAATACATCACTGGTGCCTTAACACATACTGCATTGAATCTATGCATTGCTTTGGGTACTATGGACATTTTAATGGTGTTAATTCTTCCTATTCATGAACACAGTAGGTGCTTCCATTTATTTGTATCTCATTCAAATTCTTTCTTCAGAGCTTCATAATTTTCTGAGTACAGGTTTTCCATATCCTTGGTGAGATTTATTCCTAGGTATTTTATTTATTTTGATGCAACTGCAAATGGTGTTGTTTTCTTAGTTTCCCTTTCTGATAGTTCATTTTCGGTGTACATAAATGCAACTGATTTCAGCATATTAATTTTTATCTTGCTGCTTAATTCAATGATCACTTCTAGCAGTTTTTTTGGTAGAAAAAACTACCAAAGTATCTTTAGGGTTCTATATATATAGTATCATGTGATTTTCACATACAGTTGTCTGCTTGTTGAAATCACATGTATGTGGTCTAACAGTTGGGATCCTGGATGAAGAAGGTTGTTCCACGTGTCTCAGCTGAGAAGACCTGTGAGGTCAACAGTCATTATTTGTTGGCACACGGAGATGCCTCCACCCACTTTAGCAGCTACTCAGCCTCCCTCATCCATGCAGACCAGGAATGGTGGGCCCTGTCCCCTCTCCATGGATATTAGTGTTTTTGCCAGTTCCCAGCTATCTCATCAGTGCTCTGATGGGTAGTCTGGAAAACACACTTGTGGAAAATTGTGCAAGAATTTCTGTAGGGTAGCCCCCTCGGATGAGCACTGCCCAGTGAAGGTGAGCACCTGTGAAATGTGCACAGGTCCTGCACACTGACCTCCCAGAGGAGGGCCTTTCCCCTTTCTCTGCAGGGGATCTGCTGGGGCCTCAGCTTCCTCACTCTGTGCCCAGGGCTGGTTGCCACCAGACAAGGAACCCGCCAGTCGGACGGGGACAGTGCTCTTTCCCGAGTGTTGACAGTGTGTGAGTCCCTCACAGGGAGGTCAGGAACCTCTGACGTATAGTGGTGTGAGTACTGTCTCTCGCTGCAAGTGCACACGCTTGTCCCTTGTCCCTTGTCCCTGTAGAAAATACAGACTTTTGAGAGTTTGCTGCATGACAGGGATTTTGAACCTTTCTTTGGTCTTGGGGTGAGGAATGTTTTCCAGCCTGTGGTCTGTGTTTCCAGAATTCTGCATTTTTCTAGTTTTTCTTTGGGGCACAGGAAGAGCCAGCCATTGCCTGCCTGGCTTTAGCCCTGCAGACACAATTAGCAAAGAGGTCTCTACCTCCACATTATGCACACATTGCCCAAAGGGCTTCTTATTCTACATCTGATCTCTAATCCATCTGGAATATTCCTTTACAAACATATGTGAGCAAGACAAAAAGGTACCTATTGTAACATTGCCTCTATAGGAATCAACCAGAAGAGGTAAAGGAAGACACAGAGCTGATCAGGAGTTGCCCAGGACAGGAGTGTGGCGTAGTACACTTGGTGCAGGGTTCTCATTTGGGGAGACGGAACATCATCTCATCGATAGAGGTGACGCTTGCACAGCGTATGAATGTACATCATCCTCACAAAAGGCACAATATATAATAACAAAAGCTTTTATTTAATATTTCAATTGAAGCCAGCCCAGTGACACAGTAACATGAAACTAAAGGAATGAGGTCACAGTGGTGAGTAAAAGAGTTCCTGGAGAAAGTGGGATAGCTGGTTGAATGAAAGTGAGCTCTACAACTGACTCTATTTCCAGATGCATATCTCCCTCCTTGATGGGAACAAGGGCAGGATCTAGGGAAGATATTTCAGGAGATCCTAGTAGGACCAGCTCCATGACAGACAGCAGCTGGCTCCCCCAGGGACATAAGAGGCTTATGGATTCCATGATGCCCCTGCATGCCTACATCCTGATGGCCCCACAAACAGAGAACACACCCTGAGCCTTCTAAAGTGGCTGCTCTTGATATTTCCTCACAGTACATCCTTCTGCAGACATTCCAGGAGAATTTTTAGACTGAGTTCTGTCTTTCCCACTGCAGAATGGATCACGTTCTCGCTGTGTGTCTGGCACCCACTCTTCCTGATAAGCTGGCCACCCCCTCCTTCACCGTCACACAAGCACCTCGCCCCAACTCTCACCATTCGTCCCAGAATCCCGTGTTTCCTGGTCTTCTGACCTGGCATAAGGAGGGGAAGCAGCCAGCTCCTCCTTGGCCAAAAAGGCCTTCTTTTTTGTACAATGCTCCCGAGATTTTGACGTTTGGGGCATATTGTGGTCAGTCAAGGAATCTGGTTCCCAAGATGGGTGTCTGCAGCCCATGACAGCAGCCTTGAGAGAGTCCTGGGTTCACCTTGCACCTCACCAGCAGTGATGGGCCTGGGTTCTTTACTCTTTGGCCTTTCAATGTTGCCAGGGGCTATATTTTGAGAGGAGAAGTTATCAATTGCATAACTACATCCTGATGACCCCGAAAAGAGAAAACACAATCAGAACCTTCGTAGAGGGTGATAGTGATATTACACTTGGAGAACACCACCCTGCACATATTCCAGCAGATTTCTTAGTCTGAGTCTCTTGTTGCCCCTGCCCACCAACTTGAGCTCCCACTGTGTGTCTAGAATGTACTCTTCCTGATTAGCTGCCCATCCACTCCTTCACCATCACACAAGGACGTCACCTCAACTCTCACCTTTGGACCCAGAATCCTCTGTCTCCCGGTCTTCTGACATGGCATAAGGAGGGAAAGCAGCCAGCTCCTCCTTAACCAAAAAGGTCTTCTTTTTTGCACGATGCCCCGAGACTGACTTCTAGGGCATATTGTGGTCAGTCATGGGTTCTGGTTCCTGAGTTGGGTGTCAGCCACCCATGACAACAGCCTTGAGTGAGCCCTGGGGAGATGGTTCACCCGGCCGCTCACCAGCAGTGATGGTGCTGGGTTCCTCACTCTTCGACCTTTCAATGTGTCCAGAGGCTGCAGTTGAGAGAGGAGGAGCTATCATTTGTGTGCCTACATCCCAATGGCCCTGCAAAAACAGAACACACCCCCAAATCTTCCTATTGGCTGTTAGTGATATTAACCCCTGGGACACCACGCTGAAGGTATACAGAAGATTTCTTGACTGAGGTCTGTCTTTGCCCCTGTCCACTGGCTCGAGCTCTCGCTGTGTGTCTGGCACCTAATCTTCCTGAGAAGCTGGCCACCTACTCCTTCACCATCACACAGGGACCTTGCCCCTACTCTAACCTTTTAACCCAGAATCCTGTGTCTCTTTCTCTTCTCTTAGGGCATCAGGAGAGGAAGCAACCTCCTCCACCTTGGTTGAAAAAGTCTTCTTTTTTTCACAAAGCCCCTGAGGTATCAACATCTCGGGCATATCGTGGTCTGTCAAGATTCCTGTTTCCTGTCCTGGCTGGTGTAGCTCAGTGGACTGAGCGCGGACTGGTAACCAGATGATCCCTGTTTGATTCCCAGTCAGGGCACATGCCTGGGTTGTGGGCCAGGTCCCCGGTGAGGGCCATGTGAGAGGCAACCATACATTGCTGTTCCTCCCTCTCTTTCTCCCTCCCTTCTCCTCTCTCTAAAAAATAAATAAATAAAATCTTAAAAAAAAAATTTAAAAAAAGATTCCTGTTTCCTGAGAGGGGTATCTGCAGCTCCTGACAGCAGCCTTGACTGAACCCTAGGTGGATGGTGCACCCTGCTTCTCACCTGCGGTGATGGGGCTGGGTTCTTCACTCTTTGGCCTTTCAGTGTTGCTAGGGGCTGTATTTTGAGAGAAGTTATCACTTGCATACCTACATGCCCATGGCCTCACAAAGAGAAAACACAGTTGGAGCTTTCATAGAGGCCAATAGTGATATTACATTCCAAGGACACCACCCATCATGTATTCCAGCAGATTTCTTAGGCCGTCTGTCTTTGCCCCAACCCACTGGATCAAGCTCTCACTGTGTGTCTAGCACGTACTCTTCCCCATAATCTGGCCCCCTCTCCTTCACCATCACACAAGGACCTCACCCCAGCTCTTACCTTTCAACTCAGAATTCCCTGTCTCCTGGTCTTCTGATATGGCAGAAGGAGGGGAAGCAGCCAGCTCTTCTTTCACCAAAAAGGATTTCTTCTTTGAACGATGCCCCTGAGATTTCAACATCTGGGGAATATCGTGGTCGGTCAAGGGGCCTGGTTCTCGAAATGGGTGTCCGCAGCCAATGACAGAAGACTTGAATGAGCCCTGGGTGGATGGTTCACCCTGCCCCTCACCAGCTGTGAGAGGGGTGGGTTCTTCATTCTTCAGCCTTTCAATGTGTCCAGAGGCTGCAGTTGCCAGAGGATAAGTTATCAATGGCATACCTACATCCCAATGGTCTCACAATCAGAGAACACACCCCAAGACTTCTAGAGTGGCTGGTCATGATGTTTCCCCACAGTATATCCTCCCGTAGACATTCCAGCCTATTTCCAAATCTCAGTCCTGTCTTTGCCCCTGGCCACTGGCTCAAATTCTTGCTGTGTGTCTGGACCCACTCTTCCTGATAACTTGACCACCTCTCCTTCACCATCAGAGATGGACCTTGCCCCAACTCTAACCTTTTGACCTAGAATCCAGTGTCTCCTTCTCTTCTGTTATGGCATCAGGAGGGAAAGCAGCCTGCTCCACCTTGGCCAAAGAGTTCTTATTTTTTCCATGATGCCTCCAAGACTTTGAAATCTGGGGCATATTACGGATGGTCAAAGGTCCTGGATCCCCAGATGGGTGTCCACAGTTCATGTCTACAACTTTGAGTGACCCCAGGGTGGATGGTGCACCCTGCTCCTCACCAGCAGTGACTGTGCTGGGTTCTTCACTCTTCACCCTTTCAATGTGGCCAGGGTCTGTAGTTGTGAGAGGAGAAGTTATCAATTACATCCCTGTATCTCCATGGCCCCACAAATAGAAAATGTAATCTGAGACTTCGTAGAGGCTGCTAGTGATACTACACCCAGAAGACACCATCCCGCACACATTCCAGCAGATTTCTAGGGTGAAGTCTGTCTTCACCCCGGCCCACCGGCTTGAGCTCTCCTTGTGTGTCTGGCCTTTACCCTTCCGGATAAGCTGGCCACCCATTCCTGCACCATTACACAAGGAAGTAAACCCAAGTCTAACCTTTCAAGCTGGACTCCTCTGTCTCCTCCACTTCTCTGATGGCATCAAGAGGTGAAGCAGCCTGCACCACCTTAGTCAAAAAGTTCTTTTTTCCACGAAGCCCCCAAGACATCAACATCTAGTGCATATCGTGGTCAGTCGATGGTCCTGGTTCCTGAGATGTGTCGGCAGCCCATGACAGCAGCCTTGAGTGAACCCTGGGGAGATGAGGGGGCTGAGTTTTTCACTCTCCCTCCTTTCAGTGAGTCTAGGGGCTGAACTTGTGAGAGGAGAAGTTATCACTCGCATACTTACAACCCTATGTCCCTGCACAGAGAACACAATTGGAGTCTTCGTAGAGGCTGCTAGTGATGTTACACCCAAGGACACCACTTCACATGCATTCCAGCAGATTTCTTAGTTTGATCTGTCTGCCTCAGTCACTGCTTGAGCACTCACTGTGTGTGTGGCACATAGTCTTCCTGATAAGCTGGCCACCCACTCTTTCCCCATTCCACAATGAACTAGACCCAACTGTCACCTTTCCACCCGGAATCCTGTGTCTCCGGGTCTTCTGATATGGCATAAGGAGGGGAAGCAGCCTGCTCCATCTTGGCCAAAAAGATCTTATTTTATACACAACACCCTCTAGACTTCGACGTGTGCAACGTATCCTATTCGGTCGAGGGTCCTGGCTCCTGAGCTGGGTGTCTGCAGCCCACAACAGCAACCTTGAGTGAGCCCTGGGTGGATGGTCCCCCCTGCCACTCACTAGCGATGAGGATGCTGGGTTCTTCACTCTTCGACCTTTCAATGTGTCCAGGGGCTGCAGTTGAGAGAGGACAAGTTATCACTTGTATGCTTACATCCCAATGGCCCCACCAAAAGAGAACGTACCGCAAGTCTTCTTAGTGGCTGCTAGTGATATTACCCCCCAGGACACCACACCGCAAGTATACAGCAGAGTTCTTGACTGAGGTCTGTATTTGCCCCAGTCCACTGGCTCAAGCTCTCACTGTGTGTCTGTCATAGACTCTTCCTGATAAGCTGGCCACCCAATCCTTCACCATCACACAAGGACCGCTCCCAAACTCTAACCTTTCGGCCTAGACCCCTGTGTCTGCTGCTCTTCTCCTAGGGCATCAGGAGGGGAAACAGACTGCTCCACCTCAGCTAAAAAGGTTTTCTTTTTTGCACGAGGCCCCTGAGATTTCAACGTCTGGTGCATATAGTGGTGGATCTAGGGAACTGGTTCCTGAGATTGGTGTCTGCCACCCATGAAAGCAGCCTTGAGTGAGCCCTGGGTGGATGTTCACCCTGCTCCTCACCAGCTGTGAGTAGGCTGTGTTCTTCTCTCTTTGGCCTTTCAATGTGTTCAGGGGCTGCATTTGCAAGAGGAGAAGTTATCAACAGCATACTTTGATCTCAATGGTCCCACGAACAGAGAACACACCCTGAGACTTCTAGAGTGACTGGTCATGATGTTTCCCCGTAGTATATCCTCCTGCAGACATCCCAGCTGATTTCTTAGGCTGAGTTCTGTCTTTGTCCCTGCTCACTGGCTCGAGCTCTCACTGTGTGTCTGGCACCCACTCTTCCTGATAAGCTGGCCACCGCTCCTTCACTATCACAAAAGGACCTCGTCTCAAGTCTAACCTATCAATCCAGAATCCAGTGTCTCTTGGTCTTCTGATATGGCATAAGTAGGGGAAGCAGCGTGCTCCAACTTGGTTAAGAAGATCTTTTTTGCACAACGCCCCTGAGACTTTGATATCTGGGGCATATCATGGTCAGTACAGGGTCCTGGTTCCCAAGATGGGTGTCTGCAGCCCATGACAGCAGCCTTGAGTGAGCCTTGGGTGGATGGTGTACCCTGCCTCTCACCAGTGGTGAGTGGGCTGGGTTCTTCACTCTTTGGTTTTTCAGTGTTGCCAGGGCTGTATTTGGAGAGAATAAGTTATCAATTGTATAACTACTTCCCCATGGCCCCTCCAAGTGAAAACAGAATTGGAGACTTCATGGAGGATGCTGATGATATTACACCCCGAGGACACCAGCCCGCACACATTCCAGCAGATTTCTTAGGCTGAGGTCTGTCTTTGCCCCAGCCCACTGGCTTGAGCTCTCACTGCGTATCTGGTACTTATGCTCCCGATAAGCTGGCTACCTACTCATTCACCATCACACAAGGACCTTGCCCCAACTCTCACTTTTCAACCCAGAATCCTGTGTCTCTTGCTCTTCACATATTGCATAAGGAGGGGAAGCAGCCTTTACCACCTTGGCCAAAAAGGACTTCTTTTTTCGACGATGCCCCTGAGATTTGGGTGTCTGCAGCATATCGCGGTTGGTCAAGGGTTCTAGTTCCTCTGCTCATTGTCCACAACGCACGACAGCAGTGTTAAGTGAGCCCTGGGGAGATGGTTCACCCAGCCACTCACCAGCGGTGATGGTGCTGGATTCTTCACTCCTCAACCTTTTAATGTGTCCAGGGGCTGCAGCTGCAAGAGGAAAAGTTATCATTTGCCTGCCTACATCCCAATGGCCCAACAGAAAGAGAACACACCACAAGCCTTCCTAGTGGTTACTAGTGATATTACCCTCTAGGACAGTACACCGCAGGTATACAGCAGATTTCTTGGCTGAGGTCTGTCTTTGCCCTCGTCCACTGGTTCAAGCTCTCACTGTGCATCTGATATGTACTCTTCCCAATAAGGCAGCTACCCACACCTTCACCATCACGGAAGGACCTCACTGCAACTCTCACCTTTTGATCTGGACTCCTGTGTCTTTTGCTCTTCTCTTAGGGCATCAGGAGGGGAAGCAGCCTCCTCCACCTTGTCGAAAAAGGTCTTCTTTTTTGCACAATGCCTCCAAGATTTTGATGTCTGCGGCGTATCGTGGTTGGTCCTGGGTCCTGGTTCTGGAGATGCATGTCCGCAGCCCATGACAGCAGCCTTGAGTGAGCCTTGGGTAGATGTTGTACCCTGACCTTCACCATCTGTGAGGTGTCTGAGTTCTTCACTCTTCATTCTTTCAATGTGGCCATGGGCTGTATTTTGAGAGGAGACATTATCACTTGCATACCTACATCCCCCTGGCTCCAGGGGGATGTAGAGGCTGCTAGTGATATTACACCCTGAGGACACCATCCTGCACACATTCCAGCAGATTTCTTAGGCTGAGGTCTGTCTTTGACTCAGCCCACCAGCTTGAGCTTGAGCTGTGTGTCTGGCACCTGCACTGCCTGATAAGCTGGCCAACCACTCCACCATTCCACAAGGAACTGGCCCCAACTCTAACCTTTTGAGCTGGACTCCTGTTTCTCTGGCTCTTCTGTTTTGATATCAGGAGAGGAAGCAGCCTGCTCCACCTTGGCCAAAGAGTTCTTATTTTTCTCATGATGCCCCTGAGACTTCGACATCTGGGGCACATTGTGGTCAGTCAAAGGTCCTGGATCCCCAGATAGGTGTCCACAGCTCATGACGACAGCCTTGAGTGAGCCCAGGGTGGATGGTGCACCCTGCCCCTCACCAGCGGTGATGGGGCTGGGTTCTTCACTCTTCATTCTTTAAATGTGGCCATGGGCTATATTTGTGAGAGTAGAAGTTATCACTTGCATGCCTACATCTCATGGTCCCACAAACAAAAAACACAATCCAAGCCTTCATAGAGGCTACTAGTGATATTATACTCCCAGGATACCACCACATAGACATTTCAGCAGATTTCCTAGGCTTAGGTCTATATTTGCCACTGCCCACTGGCTCAAGGTATCCTTGTATGCCCTGGCACCTACTATTCCTGATAAGCTGGCCAATCACTTCTTCACCATCCTGCAAGGAGCTCACCCCAACTCTAACCTTTTGACCCATACTCTTGTGTCTGTCGCTGTTCTCTGGTGGTGGCATCAGGAGGGGAAGTGGCCTGCTCCACTTTGTCCAAAAAGGTCTTCTTTTTTCCACAATGCCCCCAAGACTTTGATATCTGGGGCACATCTTGGTTGGTAAAGGGTGCTGGATCCCCAGTTGGTTGTCTGCAGCCTATGAATACAGCCTTCAGAGAGCCCTGGGTGGATGGTTCTTCTGCGGCTCATTAATGGTGAGGATGCTGGGTTCTTCACTCTTTGGGCTTTCAATGTGTCCAGGGGCTGCAGTTGGGAGAAGACAAGTTATCACTTGCATGCCTACATCCCAATGGCCCCGCAAATATGGACAGATCCAGAGCCTTCCAGAGATGCCGTTTAGAAGTCCCACCTCAGATGTCCTTTAGGTGGAAGGTTTAGTAGTTAGTTTTTTCTGGGCATTCTTTGCTTTTCGGTCCTGTATGTTAGTATTCATTTTTTCTCTGACCTGTTCTCCTCACAACTGCCTTGCTCTACTCCTGTACACCCCTACCTCCTCCACCTTTTCGCCCTTTGACTCTGTCTCTTTGGGTTCCAGGTCATCTGGCCCTTTTTGTCCCCTGTAGGCAAGTTGCTGCATTGTGAGATTGTAACCCTCTTTCTGTGGAGCCTGGGCAGTTTCAGGCAACATGTTCTTTTCTGTCTATGAAATGACCCTGGGTCCAAGAATCCTGGTGGTGACAGGGATTTCAGGGTTACCTTGGGTATCCTTGGTTTGGAGCTCTTTGCTCTCGATGGAGGAGCTGGGCCCTGCTCCTTCCTCCATCCCTCTGTCTGTAGATCCGGTGTTGATGTCTGCAATGACAGTGACCGGTAACCAGTTGGGAGGCCTCTAGCCCTACCTGGCCCTAGTCGCTGCTGCTTCTTCCCACTAGACTTTCTGTTTCAGCATCAGGCCCAGCCCTGTGTTTGCATAGACCTCCACCATGATAGTTGGATTCACCTCCAGGGCTCGGGATAAACCTCATGCAGAGGACCCCATCCATACTCCACATCCACCCCACCTGTCTTGACCTGGTGTATGAGCATGAGTGGTCCACCGGTGTTCTCATTAGTTCCTGCTTGGGGCAGGCCTACCCATGTGAACCCCCTTAAACACACACACACACACACACACACACACACACAAGTAGGTGTCTTAGGGCTGCTCGAGTGTGATATGAGTAGTGGCCTGGCCTGAGCAAAACCACCCTGGTCCACCCTCTGTTACCTCTCTATTCTGCCATGAAAAGGGTCACATGAATCTGGTGTGAGCCCTCCACCAACAGCATCCATTTTTCTCCTCACTGCCTCCTCTTGTGAGGCCATGGCCTCAGTAGTACCTACACAGCAGCAGAACATCCTTGCTATTGAAACGTGAAACCAAGTGACCAGGGTAGGGGCAGCTTTAGAAAGGGGCTGGCTCATTACCAGGGTTCCAAGTTCTGTCAGACTCTTTTGTGAGGTCACTGCCCAGGTCCCTTACCCCGAGCATCGCCTCAGACAGGAGCAGAGACTTAACTTCCTGATGACCAGTGACCTTACTGCACCGAGCAGTAACATTCTAAGGCTGCCCCTAACCGGCTCACTTGGCTAGAGACATTTGCACCAGAGACTGTCTTCTCGTCTGCCCGCCTCCCTAGGCCGCTGGAGGTGCAGCAGCTGGTCAGTGAAGACTCTGTCCCCGTTTCCACCAGTGACAGGTGCCCCAGAGCAGCAAGGGCCAAAGCAGGCCAGAAGTGACTGTGGCCACTTGGGGGTCTGAGAAACCAGGGCCCCTGGATGGATGGAGGAGGATCCCTCCTTCAAAGGCACTCAGGATCTCCAGGCAGCTCATGATTTCACCTCCAACCTGGAGCACGGTGTCCCTGTTAAGTGAACTGAGCCAGATGACCTGGAGCCCAAGGAGGCAGAGCCCGAATGCAAAAAGGCAGGGAAGGTGGTGTTGGGGTAGGGGAGGGAGGTTGATGTGTGCTTATGGGAATGGGTCGGTGCCAGATACTTAGGGAGCACCTGCAGAGGTTGATCATGAGCAAAGATTGGCCTCAGAGCACCCATCTGCTAGACTGCTGGTGCGGAGGTCATCCTGGGGTGGGTCCTGGGCCGTGGCTTCTCTGGAAGGCTCTGGCTATGTTCTGTCTGTGGGGACACATGGAAATGCAGGCACGTGGGTGATCTTTTCTCCTCTTACAACTTCAGTACGAGGCCAGGAGGCAGACTGGATCCTGCTTTAACACCTGTTGTATATGCTGAGGAGCCTGACTGTGAGCAGACCAGGAGGCTGCTGCAGACCTGGAGGGTACACCTCCAGAGGTCATGCCACCTCTAGCAGTGGCTCCAGTTGCAGCTCTGGAGCCCAGGCCTGCCTGTGCAGCACCTCCTGACCTGGCTGAGGTCCCACCAGCCCTGCCCGAAGACCCGGCCCTCAAACCTGCTCTGTTCCTGCCCCAGAGGAGGGGCTGCCCCCGGAAATGCATCAGGGTCAGCTCTAGAGCTCTTGTTGATCCTGCTGTCTCTCTCCCGTCAGAGGAATTTGTTTTACCTCCATTCTTTAACTTTTGTCCTTGATTTTTCTTTTATTGCTATGTTTTCTTTTTCCTCCATGGCGCGATTCAGTGTTTTATTTCATTATTAGTCTCTGGGGGGTTGGGGGGTTCATCTTTTCTTTTTTCCCTTTTTATCCTTCATTTTTCCAGAGTGTGATTCATTTTATGCTATAAACAAAATTTATTGTTAGTATTGTAAATTGTGCCGTTTCTGAGCAGGTGTGCCCTCACGGTGCTGTGCCAGTGTCACCGCTGTCCGTCTGCAGGGCGCTCCGTCTCCCCAAAAGGAAACCCTGCATCAGAAGTACTCACTCCCTGCTCCTCCTGCCTCTGGCAACCCCGGGTCTGCTTCTTGTGTCTGCTCCTTTATGTATTCTGGACGTTTCCTGTAAGTGGAACCTTACATGAGGTGCCTTTTTTGTGTCTGCCCATGTATGTTTGTTTGTTCATATCTGAAACAGGACTTTTGTTATTTGAAAAGGACATCCCAGAGAGATTAGAAATCTGATGTAAAAACAAAAAAGAAGCTCTTTTGGTAATGTGTGCATATTTTCCAGGTAAAGAGCTCTTTGCTGATTGTGTCTGCAAGGCCAGAAGCCAGTCAGGCAATGGCTGGCTCTTCCTGTGTCCCAAACAAAAACAAGAAAAATGCAGAATTCTGGAAACCCAAACCATAGGCTGGAAAACATTCCTCACACCCCAAGGCCAGAGGAACATTAAAATTCCTGTTATGCAGCAAGCTCTCAGAAGTCTGTGTTTTCCGCAGGGACAAGGGGCAAGCACATGCACTTCCAGTGAGTAGCAGTGCTCACACCGCTACATGTCACAGGTTCCTCACCTCCCCAATGGTGACCCACACAATGTCAACCTTCGGGAAAGAGCACTGTCACCATCTGAATGGCGGGCTCCTGGTCTGGCGGCAACCAGCCCTGGCCACAGAGTGAGGAAGCAGAGGCCCCAGCGGATCCCCTGCAGAGAAAGGGGAAAGACGCCTCCTCTGGGAGGACAGTGTGCAGGACCTGTGCATGTTTCACAGGTGCTCACCTTCACCGGGCAGTGCTCATCCTAGGTGGCTACCCCACAGAAATTCTTGCACAATTTTCCACAGATGTATTTTTTCCACACTACCCATCAGAGCACTGATGCAATAGCTGGGAACTGGTAAAAAACACTAATATCCATGGAGAGGGGACAGGAACCACCAATCTGCATACACATACATGAAGGAAGCTGAGCAACTGCTAAAATGGGTGCCAACAGATTAGGACCTCAGGGGTCCTCTCACCTGAGACATGTAGAGCAATCTTCTGCATCGATTCCAGCTGTTACACCACATACTTTAAGGAACTGATTTACATGGCAGTGGTGAATGTAGCCCAGCCCCTGATTCGGAAAACTGGCAGGAGCTAGTCAACACACGGGACCCAGGCCCACAGATCAGTTTTCCTGTCAGGAATCCGGCTTGCATTGCACCTAGGCTGCTTTGAGGCTTGCTTTTTGCTAAAACTCTCTCACCCTGAATTCAGGCAACAAATGTTTACTGCATATCTTTAAAGTAACTTCCTAAAGTCTGTGCTAAACCTCCAAAGTATGGAGTGTAACCAATTCAACCACTTTTCCCCTTACATCTGCAACATGTCTTTCTTTGAAGTAATTAGCAACATTCTTTCCTTTGTTATCTGTAAAAGGTAATCACCTAAAGCAAACCTGTGCATAGTAAATAAGGACCGTCCTCAATGTAATGTGGGAAGAAAAGCAATAAAGGCCTGTCCAAGCAGGGGCCCAGGCCCTCTTTCTCACTTAGAGAGCGGCCATGCCGTCCCTTTTTCTCCACAGGATTTCTGCAGTCACTGTGAATTTGTTTGTCGCAGCCACAACACTCGGACCCCACTGGCCAGAGTCCGCATCAACACATATGTGATTTCAACATGCAGATAAGCATATGTGAAAATCACATGATATATATAGAGAACCCTAAATATTCTACAACAAAACCTGCTAGAACTGATCACTGAATTCAGTAAGGTAGCGGGATAAAGAATAGATATACCAAAATCAGTTGCATTTATGTACACCGAAAATGAACTACCAGAAAGGAAAGTTAAGAAAACAATATCATTTGCAGTTGCATCAAAATAAATAAAATACCTAGGAATAAATCTCACCAAGGATATAAAAGACCTGTACTCAGAAAATTATGAAGCTCTGAAGAAAGAAACTGAAGGGGATACAAATAAGTGGAAGCACCTACCGTGTTCATGAATAGGAAGAATTAACACCATTAAAATGTCCATAGTACCCAGAAAATTCCTCAGATTCAATGTCATTCCTATCAAGACACCAGTGATGTATTTCACAGAACTAGAACTAGTATTTCAAAAATTTATATGGAACTACAAAAGGCCTGAATACCAACAGTGACCTTGAGGAAGAATGAAGTTGGAGGAAATATGGCATGCAATATTAAACTATACTTTAAGGCCATAGTAATGCAAACAACATGGAACTGGCATCAAAACAGCTGCAGATATCCATGGAACAAAATAGAGCTACCCGAAGGAAACCCACACCATTATGTTCATTTAATATTTGACAGAGGATACAAGCACATACAATGAGCTAATGAGAGTTTATTCAATGACTGGTTTTGGGAAAATTGGACACATACATGTACAAAAATGAAACAAGACCACCTTCTTATACCGCACACAAGAATAAATTCAAAACGGATCAAAGACTTAAATGTTCAACCCGAAACCATAAAAACCGTAGGAGACAACATAGGCAGTGACATCTCAGACATTGCTCATGGCAATATTTTTTTCTGGTATGATTCCCTAGGCAAGGGAAACAAAAGAAAGAATTCAAATTTTAAAAATCTATTGCAGATATCAATATATGCCTTAAATTACTTGATGAGATTTATTTATTTTTCTGTATTTCTCTGAAAATACATTGAAAGCATTGTTTTTAATTGTTGGCACACAATTCAAACAAAGTATGAACATATGTTTGATTTAAAAGATGTATTTAAATTAAATGTCCTTTTATTGCTTTACATATTTAATTCTATACAATAGGCATTCCATTGAAGGAGAAAGGATTCTAAAAAATGAGTGAAATGCAGGTAGGGAATAACTAACTAGAAAAGACTGATTCTGGTTTCTTTTCCTTGTGTCCTTAATACACTACACTATCTTTGACAACAAAAATGTCCTGCTTATGGTAGAAAGGGTCAGAACTGGAAAAAACATAAGCAGGGAATGAATAAGGTATATTTTCATAGCATTGGTCAAATTATGCTTCTTTCCAGTAGGTACCATTTTTATTCATTGAGTGGGACCCTATGAAGTTGGATGTTAATTGCTCCCACAAATGTGTTTTTTCTCTTCACAATTAGTAGTAAGCAAGTTCATTTTTTTGAAACACTCAAACTATTCATTTATTTTTTTCCCACATTTTTTATTGTTGTTCAAGTACAGTTGTCTCCATTTTCCCCCTACCAGTCTCCCAGTCCCCCCCACCCTAGCCATCCCCACTTCCCACCCTTGAACCTACCCCTCTTTGGTTTTGTCCATGTGTCTTTTCATAGATGTTCCTGAAATCTCTTTCTCATTTTTTCCCTATTACCC
Source organism: Micronycteris hirsuta (assembly GCA_004026765.1). Lineage (NCBI taxonomy): Eukaryota > Metazoa > Chordata > Mammalia > Chiroptera > Phyllostomidae > Micronycteris > Micronycteris hirsuta. Next base: position 221,620 of record PVJI01000415.1, read on the forward strand.
CCTCCCGCCTTCCCTCTGTTTACTGTCAATTTGCTCTTAATTTCAATGTCTCTGGTTATATTTTGCTTGCTTGTTTGTTTTGTTGATTAGGTTTCACTTATAGGTGAGATTATATGGTATTTGTCTTTCACTGCCTGGGTTACTTACTTAGCATAATGCTCTAGAGCTCCATCCATGCTGTTGCAAATAGTAGGAGCTCCTTCTTTCTTTCTTCTGCATAGTATTCCATCATGTAAGTGTACCATAGTTTTTTCATCCATTAATTTATTCATGGCCACTTAGGTTGCTTCCAACTCTTGGCTAAGTCCTAGAGGAGAACATAGGCAGGAAAAGTTCAGATATTCCAAGCAGCAGTATTTTCACTGATGTCACCTAGAGCAAGGGACATAAAGGAAAGAATAAACACATGGGATCCCATCAAAATAAAAAGCTTCCGCATGGCTAAAGATAACAGCATAAAGTGAAAAGAGAACCAACCTTATGGAAAAACATATTTGCCAATGATACCTTGGACAAGGGTTTGATGTCCAAAATATATGAAGAACTCACATGACTCCACTCCTGGAAGACAAACAACTCAATTAAAAAATAGGCAAAGATCTTGAACAGACACTTCTCCAAGGAGGACATATGGAGGGGCTAGAGACATATGAAAGGATGCTCAGCACCACTAACTATCAGAGAGATGCAAATTAAAACTGCAGTGAAACACCACTTCACAGCAGGCAGAATGTCCATCATAAACAAATCAACAAACAACAAGTGTTGGAGAGGGTGTGGAGAAAAGGGAACCCTAGTGCACTGTTGGTGGGAATGCAGCCACTGTGGAGAACAGTATGAAATTTTCTCAGAAAACTAAAAATGGAGCTGCCTTTTGACCTGCCAATTCCACTGTTGGGATTACACCCTAAGAACACTGAAACACCGATTTAGAAGAACATATGCACCCCAATGTTCATAGCAGCACTAAACAAGTGCTTAGAGCTCTGTGACTTCATCAATTACCACCTGAAAGGGAAAGGAATAATGAAAATATAAATCAGACATGCTAGTTGCATCTTTTAAAAATAGTGCTTTTAATAAAAATATTTAGCACTAATGTATTTTACTTTGGAATGGATAGGTTAATGTTAGAATTCTTCACTTCTAACTTTAATTCTAAAATGCTAAAGATCCTACTACCATAATGAAGTTTGTTTTAAAAGATTTTTAAATTGTTATTCTATTACAGTTGTCCCAATTTTTCGCCCTTCGCTTTCTTCCACCCATCCTAAGCCCCACTCCCACAGCCAATTGCCATACCACTGTCTATGTCCATGGGTCATCCATACGTGCTCTTTAACTAGTTTCTTCCTCTTCTTTCCACCATTATCCCCTCCCCTCTCTCCTCTGGTCACTGTCAGTCTGTTCCATGTTTCCATGCCTATGGTTCTATTTTGTTTATTAGTTTATTTTGTTCACTAGATTCCTCTTATAGGTGAGATCACATGGTATTTTTCTTTCACCTGTTGGCTTATTTCACTTAGCATAATGTTCTCAAGTTCCATCCATGCTCTTGCAGAAGGTTGAGTTCCTTCTTTCTTTTTGTTGTGTAGTATTCCTTTGTGTAACTGTACCACAGTTTTTTGTTCCACTCATCTACTGATGAGAACTTTGGCTGTCTCCAGTACTTGGCTATTGTAAATAAATAGCGCTGCTATGAACATAGGGGTATTACACTGGGAAAACAAACAAACCAACCCAAACCCCCACCTTTTCAATCACTTTGTACTTGCCAAACTGAAACTTCTAAAAACAGTCTGTGTTGTATCTAGTGTGATAACAGTGTCTGGAAGTATCAGTATCTACATTGCTGGAGATGCCTGAATGATCATGGCATATTAGTTTCCTCCGGAAAATACAGGCTCTCCTTTTCTCCTGTGGAGGAAGGTGAATCTGAGAGAAGACTGAGCTCTGATGCATGCTTTTATCTGTGGTTTGGAGGCTTGAGTTGGCCTTAGGGGTATAGCTTATACACCTTTATTAGAGAGTCTCATTAACACATTTAAGTTTACTTATATATAGGCATAAGGAGATAAAGCAAAAATGGGATTTATGAAACCAATTTAAGAGACAAGCAAGAAAAATCGCAAAGTCTGGGAACAGCCAGCTGTGTTTGCTTTTCCCTGGGTAACAGATTGGCTGAAGGTAATAGGGAGGCCATGATGAGAAGTCTGCCCTTGAGCAGGCTGACTGACTGGGAAAACAATTCCAGTGATTTATGGACAGTCCAAGATACATTGAGAGTTCATCTGTGGAAACTATTTTTGCATGCTCTCTCTGAGTAATGTTGGCCCATGTTCTATTGGCACCTTCACCTTGGTGAAGCCAGAATGACACTGTTTTCTACCTCAGAATTCCTCTTGATTTTCAGAGTTTGGAAACGGTATTGTGAAAGTGGTATTATCTGAGTTGAAACCTGATGGATGATAGAATTTTAAACACCAAATAAATAGTATAAGAGCATATTCTGTCTTTGAGCAAAAATAGAAATAATGAGATTATGAATCACAGAGAGTGTTAAAAATTCTCAGGGGGATATAATAAGAATGCATCAGGAAAGACAGTTTGACATTTCTATGGAAAGCATTGCACAAGAGCTTAAGCAGTTTGATCATTATCCTCTATGATATGAAAGCCATTGGGAAGTTTTTGAAGAAGGAACGAGGTCATGTGACTTGTAAGATGCTTGGCTGTCAGGAGAGGATGAATAAAAGAAGTGAGATGCAGAAGATGGGGAGACCATTATGGCCACTGACCTACCCCACAGACAATACTTTAGCTTCTTTCCTAAAAGCTGATACAGGCAAATTTATGGAAAAAAAGGCAGGCTAAATTTAACACCTCTCCTCATTATTTCAGCTGCATGGTACTCATCCTTTAATTGTTAATGTTGCCCTTTAGTTATTGTGGTCCTTGTTTGACCAATGACATCAATGTTCCAAGTATCTAGACCTTTTTTTTTTTATTTATTTATTTTCTGAGTGAAGGGAAGGGAGGGAGAAAACATTGATAGGTCACTTCTTGCACACCCCCAACTGGTTGACCTGGCCCACAACCCAGGCATGTGCCCTGACCCAGAATTGAACCAGCAACCTTTTGGTTCATAGGCCAGTGCTAAATCCTCTGAACCCCACCAGCCAGGGACAAACCTTTCTTGAGGCCTCGTTTGTATATCAAAGTTGTCTGTACAGGATTTCTCCTATGCTCCTCTGTTGCACAAGAATTTGGTCTCCCCTATGATGTTAACACTAATTAGTATAGGTGGTAATGCTGAGTACAGCCCTTTTCCCTCTCCCGAATAATTTATACATTCAAAATCAGTAAATACCAAAGTAGATAAAGGCAAATCCAATTCAAAGGGGACAAAAGTTCATTGAAAATCAAATTAATGTTAAGTGCCATTACCAATCGAATGCCTATAGTGCACCATTAAATTCTGTAAACTGTGTTCTCTTTTATCAGCATTGGAGGCTGAATTGTAGAGAAGTAATGTACTTTGCAGGGAGCTGACTGTCTGAGCTGGTTTTATACTCAACTTCCCTGGACTTCAAACAACAAAAAGAAAAGCATTTTGCTTTTATTTTTAAATTTAATTTTATTCTTTTTAAATCAAATGAATACGTAGCACCTTCCCAGTACACACACTCTTACAAAAACTCTACTTTTTAGATAATTCTGTAAAATTTACATTTCTCCAAATACTATGCATATGCTGCTATTCTTTATTTTTATTTTCAGTTTGCAGCATCATCTATTAACTTGCCATTATAAAAGATGAATATTTAGCCATTTTTAATAACGATGATTCCTACCTTTGCTACTGTGGAAAATGGAAAAAATTCTTTTCCTCCTCTGGTTCTTTTGGCTGGCCCAAATAATCAAATCAATAGGAAGCAGATTGACAAGAGAAAAATCAAATTTAAGTTGCTGTGCGTGGGAACCCCACATACACTTGCGAGTTAGAGACCCTGCTCACAGGAGAGGTTCAGAGAAAGAAAGGAGGCTTGAGGTACGTGGGACCTCCCGAGCTAGGGTTGAAATAAGCTGCCTCGGGGGCTTCCAAAGGTCACTGCAGGATGAAAAGAAGAGCAGACATTCAGTCAATAGCAGTTTGTCCTGATGTACAGATAGATCAAAAAAGTTCTGTCTGATATTCTTTTATGGGCAACGTCTAGTTCAAGTTCCTCCATGTAGTCAAAGCAGGGGGCAGAGGGAGGAGTTTCCCTTGAGTATAAGCTTTTATTTTTTTTAAATTGAATTTACTGAGGTAACATTGATTTACAAAACCATACAGGTTTCAAATGTACAACTCAATGAATCATTATCTGCACACTGCATCGTGGGCCCATCATGCCAAGCAGTCTCTTCCTATCCCCAGCCCCACTCCCCGCTTTGGCCACCATCTAGCCCTCACCTGCCTTTCCCTCTGGCCATCACCACACTGTTGTCTGTGTCTATGCGTTATGTGTGTATGTTATTTGGTCAATCCCTTGACTTCTTTCATCCATTCCCCCACCTCCTCCCCTGATAGCTGTCAGTTTGTTTCTTGTATCCATGCCTCTGTTTCTATTTTGTTTGTCAGTTTGTTTTGTTCCTTAGATTCCACACGTAAGTGAGAACATATGGTATTTGTCTTTCTCTGACAGGCTTATTTCACTTAATATAAAACTCTCTAGGTCCACCCATGCCATCACAAAAAGTAAGATTTCCTTTTTTTTATGTCCACGTAGTATTCCATTGGGTAAATGTACCACAGCTTTTTTATCCATTCATCTACTGGTGGGCACTTGGGCTGTTTCCAAATCTTGGCTATTGCAAATAACACTGCAATGAACATAGGGGTGCTTATATCCTTTCTGATTGGTGTTTTGGGATTCTTAGAATATATTCCCGGAAGCGGGGTTGCTGGGTCAAAGGGCAGTTTCATTTTTAATTGTTTGAGTAAACTCCATAGTTCTCCATAATGGCTGCACCAGCCTGCATCCCCACCAACAGTGCATGAGGGTTCCCTTTTCTTTACATCCTTGCCAGCACTATGTTCTTTGTTAAATTATTGATGATGGCCATTCTGGAAGGTGTGAGGTGATATCTAATTGTGGTTTTAATTTGCACCCCTCTGATGATTAGTGAAGTTTAGCATCTTTTCATATGTCTATTGGCCATCTGTATGTCCTCCTTGGAGAAGTGTCTATTCAGGTCCTTTGCCCATTTTTAATTGGATTGCTTGTCTTCCTGGTGTTGAGTTGTATTAGTTCTTTGTATAAAGCCTTTAGCTCAAAGTAATCTGCATACCACTGAGGCATAACTTGGGGTGGCTTCTTCTGAATCCCTAAAATACCATGACACATTTGAACCTTTCTTGTGCCCTTCTAGCTTCTAAATATAGTTATATGACAATTTTGATTAAATCAGTATAATGGGAAGCAGGGTTTGCAGGTTAAAATTTTGGTTCTTTCCCTTACTCCTTGTCCAAGAATGGTGCAGTCACTTAATCATTCCACACTTCAATTTCTTGTTGTAAAATGAGGACAAAATGAGTAAATAGACATTACACTACTTTATGTGAGGATTATGAGGGTTAATATACTATTCATAAAGCTTGTATATTAAAACATTAAGAACCATCAACCACTTATACCATATTGGAGATTATCCTCATCATGTGTTAAATCCTGTTTCCTATGTCCCATGTCTTTTCCTTTCTTAGTTTCCTTTCTTATTTTGCAGGTGTTTTCTGAAAACAGATGCACAAGAAATGAATTTTTGGAGAGTTTCCATGTCTAAGGAATGTCTTGTGCTACCTTCATACTTTAAATGATAGTTTGGCTTGTCACAAGATTCTAAGAAGAAACAATTTCCCTTAGGATTTTTAAGGCATAACTAGCTGTTATAAATAAAATCTGACCTCCCTTCCCCATTTTCTGAATTCTCTCTCTCTGAGACTCCTAGAATTTGAATGTTCAACCTCTAAATTACATCCTTTCCATCTCTGTCTTACTATTTTACTCTCTAGGAAAATTCCTCACCTTTATTCTAATGTTTCTACCGACTTTTTTCCAAAGACCACAGAGAATCTATCACCATTGAGTGATATTAAGAAGAGAAATGACACATGAAATATGATTACATTATATTTAGTCTGGCTTCAGGGAGCTGGCGCTCTCTCTCTCTCTCCTAGAAATGATGAAAACAAAAATCAAAGATTAATTAAGAATGGGTTTGCCCTGGCTGGTGTGGCTCAGTGGATGGAATGTTGGCCTGAAAACCAAAAGGTCACCAGTTTGATTCCTGGTCAGGGCACATGCCTGGGTTGTGGGCCAGGTCCCCAGCTGGGGACATGCAAGAGGCAAGCAATTGATATATCTCTCACACATTGATGGATGTTTCTCTCCCTCTCTTCCTTCCCCTCTCTCTAAAAAAATAAATGAATAATTTAAAAAAAAAAGAAGAAGAACAAGTTTGAATAATAGTGGTTGTTTTAAAACATGCTCACAAATTCTCTAATATTCCTCCCATCTGTGGATTGGAGCCAAGATCCATTCACCTACTGAAGGACATCTTGATTGCTTTCAAGCTTGGGCACTTATAAATAAAGGTGCTTAAAACATCCATGTGCAGGTTTTTATGTAGACAGAAGTACCCAAGCTCTTTGGGTAAATATGAAAGAGTATGATTGCTTGTAAGAGTACGTTTAGGTTTCTAAGAAACCACAAAAGTATTTTCCAAACTGGCTCTACCATTTTTCATTTCCACCATCAGTGAATGAGAATTCTTGAAATGTGAGCTTTTTAATATATTTTTTAATTTGGTTATAAAAGGAATTTTGAAATATTTTATCTGACTGAATGTGGTAATTTATAAAGTTGTCTTCAGTATAATACTTTAAATGTTGTTGAAAATAATGATAGCAAACTTTAGAAGTTGACAGAATGGGTATTTTGAAGACCTGAGGAAAAAAGATTAACTGAAATTTAATTTCCAAATGATTTTTTCATGTATAAATTGCCACTGTGCTTAGGTGTTTTTTAAATATAAGTTAAAACCAGCATTTTAACTAGCTATGATTTTTTTCCAGTAGATTTGATCAGAAACAAGTCTTTTTTTTTAAGATTTTATTTATTTATTTGTTTATTTTTAGACAGAAGGGAACAGAAGGAGAAGGAGAGGGAGAAGGACAGAAACATCGATATGTGGCTGTCTCTCACGTGGCCCCCACTGGGGACCTGGCCCGCAACCCAGGCATGTGCCCTGACTGGGAATCGAACTAGTGACTCTTTGGTTCACAGCCTGCGCTCAATCCACTGAGCTACACCAGCCAGGGCAACAGTCTTAAAATATCAATCTCCATTGTAATTACTTTTCTCAACTGGTTGTAAAGTACCCCTTTGAAAGATTTTGCTATGTTTGGGTCAAAGCTAAAATAAGCTAAAATTTTAAAATTGAAAATAAGGACTAGAAAATATGAACATATAATGTGATAAAGTAACTGTTGGATTTCCACACATAAAAAGAATTGAAAGGTGCCATCAAGAGGCATGGTTATGCAATTCAGTTTTCTTGTTTCAATAATGCAACTTACTTTCGTTTATTTTGTGGCTTTATTTTTAAAATCAGAGACCCTGAGAACTTGATACAAGGTAGGTAGGTGACAGGGGCTGCTCTTGGTCTCATACAGTTTTCAGAACTTCCTAAACGTATCCTGGACAAAGCAGCCCTTATTTACCCCTCTTTACTCTTTCACAATTTCTGCTACTCTTCCCCAGTAGGTCCCTGGAATCACTGCCATTAACAGAGGTTGGAAAGGCCTTAGACCCTTTGCTTTTTGGTGAGGTAAGGGGACGGCCAGAGGGCAGCAGCACTGGACCCTGGCCCACCACCCTTTCTGGTGGTCCTTTCTACTCACACTGGGGACACAACCAGTACTATTTTTCAGGTTAATTTTTGCATAAGAAAAAAGAATGCGTGAGAAAAACTACTGAATTAATCACTTAAATCTCTTATATTTTCTTTTCCATAGAACAGGCCCAGCTTCTGAGGTAATAGGAGAAAGTGCATCATTTCTATATTTGAGCATGCTTGACGCCCTGTAGTCCTGACAAACACCCGTTCTCTGGACCTTGATTACATCTGATGCCCTTCACCTAACAGTCTCCTCGAATTCCTGAGTCACGTTTTGTTTCTGTTCCTGCTCTAGGAGCAAATTGCAGCACGGACCCAAACAAAATGACGCCAACGAAGTGAAGGAGGGGTCACGGTCGAATGAAACCAGCCTAGTTTCCAAAGTGCCAAGCAGTTGCAATTGAAGGAACAAAGGGCAAACAAAATGCAAGCACGGGTCATTTCTGCACTGGCCTAAGAAACTCCCGGACCCTCAATCCCTCTTTCTCCAGCTTCCAGATCCCAACCAGCTGGAAAAACCTGGATTTTCTCCACGTAAGTTTGTTTTCGGGCCAAACCAAGAAAAAGCGGAGGGAAGAAGACATCTTCAGAACGTATGTTTTGTTTTAAAACCATCTTTAACGTTCCATTTTTCATAAAATAATAAATAAAAACTGTTTCCGTTTGCAATGACCCCTATTCGGTGAAAAGGTTAGATAGGAAGAGAACACGCTGAAACCCACTATGTGCCTGCCCCCCGGGTCCCGCAGGGTCCGGAACGCTGGGGGCGGGGCGAAGGGTGGGGCGTCGTGACGTCACACACCGACGCACCGCCTTGTTGTTTTTGTGTTCCCAGCTCACGGGAAAAGCCACCGGAAATTCTTTACCTGGACACCCCCGACCTGCAGACTGTAGAACCCGAGATCTCTTCCGAAAGCTCTGCCAGGCTGCGTGGCGTCTGGAGCTTCCATCGCCGTAGCGATTCTGATACCGGTTGAAATTTGGTGGAGGGAAGCGAGACGGGAGAGACGAAATCATCAGCGAGGAAAGCAGGCCCCGTCCGGGGATCTTAGGAACCCTGCGGTCCATCATGAAGTTCCAGTATAAGGAGGACCATCCCTTTGAGTATCGGAAAAAAGAAGGAGAAAAGATCCGGAAGAAATATCCGGACAGGGTCCCTGTGAGTTTCAGGGGAGCGGGAAGGGGGAGGGCAAGGGGGAGTATGGGGAGGCGGGGGAGTCGTGATGGCTGCCTTAAGGCACAGAAGAACGCTGGTCCCTAAAATTACTTAACCCAGGACGTCCTTCACTGCGAACAGGACCAATGCAATGGGCGTTCTGACTGCGGACCTTTTAAAACGCATATACTCAGGGCCCGTACCCTTCTTTGGAGCTGAGCGCATCCTTAGAGCGAAGCCTACGTTTGAATGACTCAGCACTATTCAGAAGCTGTGTAGGTTGGGAGGTGCTTAAAATGTGGACCTTGTGTACATTTGCTCCCTTTAAGACTCAGGAAAATTGGGAATAATCTGTGGTTCGCTCCCATAGATTTATGCCTTAGCTGGTTCTCCCTTAATTAAGTCGACTTTGGTCCTCATTGGACCGAAGCATTGGGTTTGGAAGGCTAAGATTCGGAAACCATTTTTTTAAATTAATTAATTAATTTATATTTTAAATTCTGTGAAGATTGGAGGGGAGAGGAGGGAGTGCCACAAGACAGGCCTGGCCCAGAAAACAAGGTCACGTTCTCTGCGCAACAGCCGGATTGCCTCATTCTTGGCTCCCGGGGCGAGCGTGGGACAGCCAGCCTTGCTCCGCTACTTATTCTGATCAGATTGTAATTGGACACAATCAGGAAAGCCTGAGGCGTTTTTCTCTTGGTTTTTTTGGACCCTGGTTAATGTAATAAAACTCGGCACAGTCATTGAGGAGGAGCTGAGAGGGTATCTTTCTGCATCCGGGCGTTTTTCCAGTCACCCCTCCCCCGCCACTTGCCTGGTTTTCCTCTCACGTAGGCTGCACAGCAGGATTGGAAGGCAGAGAAGACTTTTGTGTTAGAGGGAACAATAACCGTTGGATTTTGGAGCTGAAAGAGCATCTTCAGGCAGGGACATTAAGATAAACGCTTGCTTACAGATAAGGGGATTGCGATGTTATGCTGTGCTTTCTTTACCAGCAGGTACTCTTGGGCCTCCTCGCCAATCCTTATCTAATTGCGCTGGTCTCATAGCTACCAGAGCAATCTGGGCCTTAGGCCAGCAGCAGAAACCCCGAGCAGTCCTTTTCCTATAAGAAAGAGGAGACGTGAGGGCTATTTATTCCCTGGAAATTGTGCACAGAAAGGATCCTTCACTAGTTACTTTGCTGGTCTCTCAACATTGGATGACTGCTTGAAAAGTTTCTCCCAATTCTGGTGGTATTACACTTTCTGATAATAGCATGTAAGTGTGACAGTGAATTTTATTGATGGTTTACCATGTACCTGAGCATTCTGAGTGCTCTGTAGTCATCCTCACACCATTGTGATCCCCACTCCACAGACGAAAACTCTGAAGCACAGAGAAATGATGTTACTTCGTAAAGGTTTCACATGGTTGGTCCGTGGAGACCTTAGATTGCAGCTCTGCTGTTGGTGCTTCATGCCCTATTTCTTTTTCTAGTGCAGTTCTATTAGAATTAAGTGTATACTGTACCTCACACCATGAGGTATTGGAAATAGAGAAATAAACTGTTGCTTCTATTGAGAGTTCACAGAGTAGTATGAGACTCTGTTCTAGTAGCTTCGTATAAGTGACAAACTCTGAAATGTACCTGTTCCTTAATCTAGTTAAAATTCCTATGTTTCCTTAAAATCAAGCCCATAGCATTTCCTTTTGCATTCACCCAGAATATTTCAGGCAATTTCCCCTATTCTCGTCCTGCTAGGTTCAGTGTTAAATGTTTTACAAAATTGTATAATTTGTAAACTCTTAGGACCATCACTCAGAACTTGCCCCTCCAGTTAAGTTTTAACTAGTGTTAAGCCACCCAGCCTCTCTTAGGTACTTGGCCTGTGACCTTCTTTCTAGTTATGACGCAGAAAGAGCTCTGCTCTCTGAATTCCGAGATTTGATTCCAGTTTGGGGCAGGACACTTAATCTTGCTGAAGTGTTCTGTTTACAGAAAAGATTGGAGTAAATGATTTCCAGTGCCCCTTCCAGCTGGACCGTTGGCGGTGTTAAAGCAGTCACGCACTCTGACTGCTCACATAGCTCAAGCTTAGCCCCAACAGTACCTCTAGAGCTGCCACACCTGAACAGGTGTGCTTGTGCCATGAGAGAGGGGGGTTTCATGTGTTCTCAAAATGATCTTAATAGCTAAGGGTAACGAAAACCTGCAACATTGCAGGAAACTCTTAGGCACAGGTTGTCTATTTTTTTAAATTCGTAAATTGCCCCAAGGAGTATTAGCCACATTTCATTTCACAGATGAGAAAAACCAAACCAAACAGGCAAGGCCTCTGACCCAGTGCCCACACTGTAAATGAGTCGGGATTCTTTGAAACAGATACTTTCTGGGAAACCATTGGTTTACCGCTCCCCTTCCTCTTTCTCTCCAAACCGTTCCCACCCAGTCTTGCCCCTCCCTCCATGCTACGCCACGGATTTCTCCTTTGCAGTTGGTTATCTCTCTCTTTGTACTCCATTCTTGTGGTTCCTTCACGGGCTGATCCGATCTGGAAATTCCAGGTTTCAGAGTTCCCGCTGGACCCAGAGCTACACGTTCTGTTCAGCTTTGAGTTGCTGCCTTGCTGCCTGCTGACCCTCCTCATTGCTGAACCTTCGCTGGTCTCTCCCTGGTGCTCTTCCTACTTTTTCTTTTTAATTTCTGATTCACACGTCGCTACTCCAGTTTTTAATTTTAAGTGTTACCTTGCTTTTCTGGTCTAAATGGTATAGTATTGTTTTTTTCTGTAAACGTAAAGTAAACTTATCACTATTTTAATTAGTCCCCTTGAATTTAAAAGCTTCAGACCCCTCCCTCTTGGCCAGTCCTTATGTTTAGATGCTTCTGTATAATTTACAGAGCATGTCACATAAATATCTATGGGTTATTTAAGTTCACCGTATCAGTACCATAACTTTCTAAAGGAGGTATTGGAAAGTTATCATCTTTAACTCATTGGAATGCTGAAGCTCAGAGAGGTTGAGTGACCTGTTGAAGATCACACAGCTACTTGGGAAACTTGTCCAGTGTTGATATCTGCTGCTTTAAGTTTCCATACCTCCCATACCCTCTATCTAGGATGATGATATTTTCTAAACAAAAAATCTAAAGCTCACGTGTTTATCATAGATTTTTAAATACTTAAAATTTAAATATGTAATATAATACACAGTTTATATAAATACTAAATATATTTTTGTAATATAATTTAAATATATTTAAAAATTTTAAATTATAAATATGTCTTCTATTTTATAAATTTATGCCTATAAAGTTTAATTTTTACATTACTTCATTTTTTCATTACAGAAATATATGATCTTTCTAAACTTTCAAGTATTAAAGAAATATTTATAGATGTTGCAAATCCCTTGAAATGCTAACATACTCTTGATAAATAGGTTATTGTACTGATATTATATTGCAGAATATCACACTATAAGAAGTATTTCACTACTTTTTTATTTTAAACTGTCGTAACATATTTGCAGCCATTTTCAAAAATTTTGACAAAACACAAAGTTTAAACCATGTTATCTATAGTTTTAATAAATGGCATTTACAAGAAGGAAAACTGATAGGTACTCTGGACCATCTGTGAGTACCCAGACAATCTTAATGCTCTCATTAAATATCAGAAAGCATGTACCCTATAGAATACTTTACAGGTAACTTACAAATACTTAAAATCAAGGTTCTTTTTACTTTTCATCACATGCCTTCTCCATCCTGTTATTGTAGTAATAAAACTACAACCTTTCTAAGAAAGCCTATTTCCCCCATACACTTGTAAGGGGTAAGGAAAAATAAGAAATGGAATGATGTTATTGGTGCTAGTCACACTCATTTCAAATAGAGTAATTGTAGGGTATGGAAGGGGAAATACTAGGTTAGATTCTGTAGTTTTCACTCCCTACTCTCTGCCCCCTCTCAGGTGATCGTGGAGAAGGCTCCTAAGGCCAGGGTGCCTGATCTGGACAAGAGGAAGTACCTAGTGCCCTCTGACCTCACTGGTAATGCTCTTCTTTCCCTTGACCCTTCCTCCCATGGCAAAGCATTCCCAGTCCTTGCAAGCCTGAGGTTGTGAGGCTGAGGAAGTGGGGTTGAAGTGTTTGCCAGAGAGTTAGGTGATTCAAACATGGTGGCATAGTTCTTCCCCTTCATCGGTGCCCTTAAGTGTTTCCCTTCAGAGTGCCTCGTTTGACTTAGACACAGGGAAGTGCAAAATATTGAAAGAGAAGATCAGATGTCCGGTAGTTAAGCCACTTAAAATCAGCTTTGTCACTGTGATGCCAGTTTATTCTAAAAGAAAATCCTGACTAGTTTCTTGTGGGGGTCACATTTTAGAGATTCTCAAGGGAATAACTTTTTTTTCTCCAGCTATGTTTTCTTTGTTGGGGTTTTTGTTTGTTTGTGTTTTATTAGCGTTTTATAGATATTCACCGAGGATATATTCATTCTTCACCTTGATCCCTAGCGGAATCACTGCACCCATAAAAAAACTAGAAAATTTTCTAGATATATTTGCTCTAGAACTCCTAGATTTAAACATCAACCTTCTAGAACTTTTTCAGTTTTCTCAGTAAAAGGGAAAGCAGTGAACTCCACTCATTGTCCCAACGTTGAGTGAAGGTGCTAAGATTGGTGACTGGAGTCCAGAAGACCCCTTCCCGTGGCCAGTTCGTCCTAGGGTGGAAGTGTGTTTCAAATCAGATTAGACAGTGATGGGAACGTTTCTGTCTGGATGGACCCGGTGTTCCCTCAGAGCCGCCCTCAGGCTTGAGTGGGCATGCTGGCATTAGGTCTGAAACTGAGTGAAGCGTGGAAAGTGCTTATTATCTGAGGAACGAGCTCCTCAGTGGCATGTTAGGGAATACGAGACTTCTTTGAGTTTCACCTTATTTCTACAGCTATAGGACAGTACTGGGTTCTGTTCAGATGGTATGTAAAGGTGGTACTTTAAAGGGAAGGGGTATAGGAGAATTTTTTTCTGGGTCTTACCCTTCTTTCTAATCCCTTGTATTCTTCCCTCTTGCTTTTTCTAAAACTTTCTTCCTTCATCCAGTTGGCCAGTTCTACTTCTTAATCCGGAAGAGGATCCACCTGAGACCTGAGGACGCTTTATTCTTCTTCGTCAACAACACCATCCCTCCCACCAGCGCTACCATGGGCCAGCTGTATGAGGTGAGGGTCCTGGTCACAACGGCTCGGCCAGGTCGGGTGTTCTTCGGCTCTTGTTCCAGGGCTGTCTGATAACCTGCCCGGGAAGTGGAGCAGGAGGTGTTGTCTGTCGGGATCCACTTACCCGTGGCCGTGTGAGGCTCTGGGACATTAGATACCACTTGTCCTTTAGGAATGGAGCAGCTACTAGATTCAATCCCTTTGAATTACTTTTTCTGTCTTACCTTGGTTGAGTATTTTAACATGCGGTTATCTTTATTGAAAGCAGGAAATGGCTTCTGATTGTGAAAATTTCAAATAAACTGAAGTTTATAATTAAGGCAAAATCTTTAAATTGCCTTAAAAGATAAACTCAGCTGGAAAGAATATGTTATGTGATTTTGTTTGGTTTAATTGGTAAATTGTCATAATCTACTATGAGAAAACTATAGTAAAGGATTACTTTATCATGCTGTATCACTTAAGAGTGTAACTGTTATTCCTTCAAGGATTTCACACAAGATGCTGCCTTTTTCTTGTGCTCCATTGGTGAATGCAGTAAACTTCTAATACTGCTAATCTAATTTTTATTCCATAGCATATATTCCCTGTTAGTGTGTATTTCAATGTGTATGGTTTGTTGTGTCTGTGTTCCCCTTGCTAGGATGAGCTTTTAAAGGTAAGGACTATGGCCTAGTCATGTTTGTATCCCTGATATCTCTGTGTGTGGTATTCTCCGTGAAGGTTTTTTGTGAACTCAGGGTTGAATTCCACCAATTCTGAACATCCATTGTTCTTCCTTGTAATGGGGTCTCTGATACCTTCCATACTTCCTTTACAAGGTTATGTGAAGATCACAGTCCTGGAGATAAAGAATGTGCTTATGTTTCTAACCTGTCCTCTCATCTCTTCCCCTAGGACAACCATGAGGAAGACTATTTTCTGTACGTGGCCTACAGTGATGAGAGTGTCTATGGGAAGTGAGTGGTGGAAGCCCAGCAGATGGGAGCACCTGGACTCGGGGGTAGGGGGAGGGGGCGTGTGTGGGACTTGGGGAAGAGAAAGGGGGGCTCCCACCATGGAGGAGACAGAAGGTGAAGACATCTGGAAACACTACTCCGCACACACCGTCACCATATTTTCACCTGCTCAATTGATATTTTTTGCTGCTTCCTCGGCCCAGGGAGAAAGTACGTCAGGACAGAGCTGTTGGATTAGCTTTGCTCGAGGAATGGGCATGATGTAATTTCACAGCATTGCTGCGAATTCGTGTGTAATTTTTTTTTAAGTAGAAGAGTCAGGAAGTGAGCAGGTTGGGGCCAGAGATGATTGTGGACCAGCACCTGCTTCCTGCTCTTCCCTTCTCTTTGGGCAGAGATTCTCTCTTTGACATTTGCACAAGTTAGATAGAGGAAGAGGATGGGAATGTTTCAGGACGACTGGTAGTGGACCATTCCTGGGGACCAAGAGAGACACATTGTAATGCAAACATTGTGTCCCATCTCTCTTCTCTACACCTCCTCCTCCTGTCCACCCCCCGCACCCCCAATCCCAGTTACAGTCGCACACACAGCATCACATACCGCCCCAGTGGTGGTGATAGATGTCCGACAGAAATTTAGACAGAGCTCTCTTACTTTAGGAGAATAGGGGCCAGACGTGAAGGATACGCAATTATGAAGATAGTTTTGATAGCGTTAACTGGAACTGATGAAGTATTGCACATCTCTGCCTAACCTGCTGTCTCTCTGGTGCCCCTTATTCCATGCCTACCGTGGAGTTGAATGAGCCATCTCCGTTACAGACTCAAAGGGTGTCCTCCTTCCCTGCTGTCCCTTCAGTCTCATGCGCAGAAACGCTGAGTGATGGCCAGCTGCTTCCCTCTGGATTTTCATTTACTGCAGCTGCTAGGTAGAAAAGTTTGAGGGGATGACTTTTAGTAATTTGTGGGATTCTGTTGATTCTGATTATTTTCACTGTGGGGGTTACGGGTGGGGGTGGGGAGCAGGACTTGCACTCGGACGTGACCTTTCAGTCCATTTCTGCTAATGAAACGGGTCCTTCTGGTGGGGGCGGGAATCTGTGTTGATTCTGTCAGCTGCAGGCTCTTGTGTAATGAAGTTTATACTGTCAGGCCAAGGAAATAAAGTAACTGCATACCTTAAAAACCCACCATGAGTTCAGGACTGTTGCCTTGATTTGGCGTTTCTTAGAGTGGATGGCAGATGGAGCCTGTGAGCAGAAAGCTTTGAGTGGGGTGAGTGTTAGACCGTCTGCTCATACGCGGTCAGACACACACGTGTTCACGGACCAGAAGTTAACCGTTCACAGGTGACTGTGGGCGTGGGGCAGTGTGTCCGGTGCAGTGGTGATGTGCGTGTGATTTTCCCTCCTGAAGATCGGTGCTTCGTCACTGCTACGTGTGATTATCCAAGGTGAAGGGGGTAGACCGCCTACATCAGAATCCAGGGGGTGGAATTGGGGTGTTCTTCTTACATGCGCAGGAGTCTAAGCCTTGTCCCAGCGTTAGCCCACTCAGAATCTCAGCGTGGGGGCCTGTGATGCCGAAGTGAGTCTGCTGCATGCCGAAGGTGGAGAGGTGTTACTCTGTGTAGTTGGTTTTGCTCTAAGTCCCAGCCAAACATACTCCCTCCACGCCTTGGTCAGCATGAGGCTAAAGCAGGAGAGACACCTAAGTAAGGCTCCTCGGGTCACACAAGATTGGTGTCTTCTGACCATTTCAGTCCTTGAGTCAGTCGGGTCATTATGTGGGTAGGAAGGTGGGGTGCAAGTTATGAGACAATGAAAAACATTAGTAGAAACTGCATTCTTAAAAAGCTTTAAAACCCTCTAACCCTTTAATCTCTTGCACCTATATCCCCAAGTGGTGTCTACCTCTGTAGGGTGTTACGGAATATACTAGAGTCGCCGCAAAGGAAAGTGGTTCTGAAAGTCGGGACAGGATCCCACCCCCCACCGGGCCGTGCCCAGAGTACTGGCTGAGAAAGGCCAGGAACCAGAGGGAAGGAAGAAGCCCGGCAAGTGCCAGAGGGAGGACATGAAGCTCTAAGGGCCCTGGCCAGGTAGCTTGGTTTGTTAGCGCATCCTCCTCGTACACCAAGGTTGTGGGTTCAATTCTACAGTCAGGACACGTACACGAACCAACCACTGAATGCATAAATGTGTGAAACAACAAATCAATTTTTCTCTCTTTTCTCCCTTTCTTCCTCTCTCTAAAATTAATGCATGAAACTAAGGAATTTGGATGTTGACATCGAAGCACTGAAAATGGACACCTGTCATTACAAAAAAATTGAGTTGTTGCTTCTGATAAGCCAAATGGAAAATTAAGATTATATTTTGAAGCTAATAAATACTTAGTCACTGCCTAGGAATGAGATGGGATGAATGTTCAAAATAAGCACGTCACCTCTGTCTCCCTAGGAAGCCTTTACTTAGTTAAGTCTGACCTATCTCTAGAATTTTGTTAGAAAAATTTGTCCTTGAATGGGACATTACAAACCATGTTAGACCAGTCCTCTGGCATAAATCCACAAAGTTCAAATAACTTGGCTAAGTTCAGAAGCAAAGGCAGGGTGGATATTTCAGTGGTCTGATGTGGGCATGATGTTCTTTCCTGAACATCAGTATCTCAGAGCCACTCATGTTTCCTGCTAGTTAAGTTTTAAAGCTTCTTGGAGCCCTCTGGTCATTTTGAGTCAAGTCTCAGGGTAAAGCAGTTTAGGAGCCCTGGCTGGTGTAGCTCAGTGGATTGAGCACAGGCTGCAAACCAAAGGGTCACCAGTTCAATTCCCAGTCAGGGCACATGCCTGGGCTGCAGGCCAGGTCCCCAGTAAGGGGCATGTGAGAGGCAACCACACATTGATATTTCTCTCCTCCTCTCTCCTTCCCTTCCCCTCTCTCTAAAAATAAGTAAATCTTAAAAAAAAAAACAGTTTAGGAAATGTCTTCATTAATCTGGGTCCCATGTCCCCATGTAAGGAATCCTGTATGACATCATTATTGTCAGATGAGTGAGTCCCAGCTTTTATCATACATTTTGGGAGAAAGTTCACATCTATCTGTAGGGTAAGCATGCATCTAGGTTTGCCAAGGAGAGTCTCGATTTGTGCCTATTGTACTGATTGATTTATGCTTCCTTATTTCACTGTTACGAATTTCCCAATGAACAAAAATATTATGTGGTCAGTCTCCTTATACTTAGTATAAAATGGAAGCTTATTCCCACCATTGAGAGAGAGAGAGACAGATGGACAGACAGACACACTGCCTGTGTCATCCAGGTGCCTCCTGCCCCAGTACAGCTGTTACCCTAGTATGGGTGGAAACCAGAAAAAGTGCCACTCTTGAATGACAGTTTGCCATTGTTCCCCCAATGCAGAATGCTTTTCTTCTTATAAAGTATGGTGCATTTAAAAACCTTTATAGATTATTGTGAAATCAGAGGTTAAGATTGCAAAAGAACAAACAGATGGTGCCTTAATAATGAAGAGTGGTAATTTGGCAGACG
This sequence comes from Micronycteris hirsuta, assembly GCA_004026765.1. Classification (NCBI taxonomy): domain Eukaryota; kingdom Metazoa; phylum Chordata; class Mammalia; order Chiroptera; family Phyllostomidae; genus Micronycteris; species Micronycteris hirsuta. Next base: position 240,436 of record PVJI01000415.1, read on the forward strand.
GGGCCACTGCCTGGCCCAGCTCCAGGGATCCCATGGGGCTTTGCAGTCGGACCGGTGCTTCCAGCATGTGTCCAGGCTTCTGGCTATTAAGTGCCCTTTTGGTTAAATATTGTCAGTCGTGCCAGTTGCTGTGGCAATGTTACATTTAGTAAGTACATGTTGTGTTTGTGTCATTAATCACCAAATGTGTACTAAGAATGCTGTAATTTTGCGATGGTGTGTGTGGGCTGGGACGTGCTGTACTCTTGCCCGTGGATACAGCACCAAGTCAGCTGCTACAATAAACAAATGCATCATTTCTGGGAAACAAACTAGTCAACAAATCGGTTGCAGCCAGTTTTTACTCTCTATATAAAGACATGTAATCAACTATTTCTAGCTGTGTTTTCTTTCAGATATAATTTCACTCTTAAGAGATTTGAACAAGCTCCAAACACATCTTCGTTTCTTTTTTATTTTGTTTGTTGTTTGTTGCATGCAACCACCAGTTACTTTCAGGAACTGGCCCGTTTTGTCCTGGAGTGGCTCTTGAGTCCGTGTTGTCACCTCAGGACAGCCTGAAAATTCTTGCCTGCCACCCGCCACCCCGCCCACCGCTGTTTACCTGGCTGCTCCAGGGCTCCGGCTGCAACTCGGTCAGCTCTGCCTGTGGCCTGCTACCCCGTGGGTGACTCGTGGCCACAGAGCTTGCGTTTCTCAGCTGTTTGGATATACACTTAAAAACAAACAAACCCCACAATGAAAAGCACACGTTAGAGTCGTGTCAAAAACTGACAGACTGTGGCAATGTCCGTCTAACTGCTTTTTTGAATTGTAGGACCATTTAAAAATATTTTTCTCTTACGCAGTTATGGATGGGCATGTTGATATTTTGTAAATCTATACAACCAGATTATTTTCAAAGTTTGAAGTAACAGGAAGTAGTCAAATGACATTTGGACATGCTGTCGTGCAGGTGTGTGTATATTTCAACAGGGACTATCAAATGACGGGAGGCATTCTGGTGTGTGTTCAACCTGGACCGTCTGTGCTGACGGTTGTATTTTCAACACGGCAGGGTATTTATTCAGGATCCTGTGACTTTGGATTAGAGCTGTTCAGCACTTCAGACTTTGGTGAAGTGACCCCGAGCTCTTGGATGCATGGTTGAAACACATGTTCTATCTTTGCACTAATAGTAGGCTCAGCGTTGTTCGCATCTTGCAACAAAAGCGTGATGATTGCTCCCTGCTTGGTATCCAAAGAATAAAAGTAACAACAAGCCAATATTAAAAAGGGTGCTGACATGGGCTAGCTTCCTACCTCTAGGTCCTGGCTCAGCTGTCATCTCAAGCCTACCCTGAGCACCCTGCTTGGTATTCCAATCACCCCCACCCCACCACCCCCGCCCCAGCCCACCAACTCTCAGCTCTGCCACTCATTCCTACCTTGCTCTGCTTTGTCTTTTATGCTTAGCACTGGATCACCAACATTTTAAGTTTATTGTCTGTTTCTCACTGGATTTGTAAGCTCCACAAAGGCAGAAACTTTGTGTTGTTCACTGCTTGACATCAAATAGAACAGTGCCTGATGTATATTCAATAGATGATGCTCAAAATAGAGTGAAAGAGTAGTAGCTACCTATCAGGCTGAAAGTTTCAGGTCAAGGGTTTTGTAGTTCAGTTAAGAACTACATTCCCCTCTCCCTCTAGAGCACTCCCATGCCTCTTCTCAGTCCTGAACTTTTTACTTCCCCCTAAACTATAAGGTTGCCTGTGAGACTTGCAACCAGGGGAGCAGCTGACAACAAACAAACAAAATGCATTTTCTATGAAAGCACAAGCTATAAAAGGACCATTAAAGGAATTTTGGGAAGCCCTTGGATCCTACTAGAAAGAAGATCTGGAGATAGGAAATAAGGCTCAAATCCAAGCTCTGCCACTTAATTAGCTCTGAGACTTGGGCCGGTTTATTTTTTGTATAAATGTAATCCCAAGTTCCCTTCCTGTCAGATATAATAATTACACCATAGGTTGATGTGACTATGAAATAAATCTTTTGCAAACCACAAACATTACATAGCAGGAATACATGTTATTTAAAACAAATGGCAGTCAGGCTAGTTGGCAGGAATAATCCAGATTTTTGTTTTTGGCTCACTGGTAACACCACAGGATATTAATTGGCAAATGCAGGAAATGACATGAGTCAGGGAAAATGGAATATTTTGAGCTGGGTGTCTCTAAAAATAGCTGGCAGACTTGAGAAACACAGCTGAGAGGGTAGTTTTCCTCCCCTTCAACTCTCTTGGAAGACCAATTTTCTTGTCGCTGCCATTTATCTTCAGAGATGGCACTGCTGGTCTTTTGCATGTCAGCAGGTAGAACTTGGAGGTGGGACTGAGAAGCTAGGACAATTTTCAGCACTATCAGGCTGGAATTATGCATTTTTTAAAAACTTAGGTTAGATTTTTTGTTAATTATGAAATGCCCCAATACTAATCATGCTCTACACACATTAACAAACACAATTTCCCCTCCCTTGATACCACCCAAAGCAGAATGAAGTATAAAGCTGCCTTCCAAAGAGGATGCCCTTGGCCCAGGCATCTGCAGCCCAAAGTGCTCTGTGACCGGAAGCACTTCCCCTCCTGACGGCCGCCCAGTGCTGCGGTTGACTGGGTCTGGGGTGGCGAGTGAGGCGCCTTTTCTCTGCCTTTTTTTAGTCAATTTTCTCATCCCCAAATGACAGATCCTTGAAGGACCCACACTTATCATATACAAGTGAGCAAGAAGGTGAATTAAAGGGCAGGGAAGAGGACAAATGTTTATTGGCCAATTGTGTATATTTGTATGTCACTGTGCTAGATTCTTTTTAAAAAAATGGATTGTATTGGGGTGATACTTGTTTGCAAAACCATACAAGTTTCAAGTGTGCAACTCTACAAAGCCTCATCTGTACACCACATTCTGAGCCCGTTGCCCCAAGCAAAGTCTGTTTTCCATTCCCACATTCCCCACTTTGCCCACCCCCGCCGTCCCCCCACCCGCCTTCCTCCTGGCTGACACCACACTTGTCTGCGCCTGCGTGCTACGCATACATGTTCTTTGGCTGATCTCTTCACCTTTCATCGAGCCCCCCTCCCCCCAACAGCTGTCAGTCTGTTCCATGTGTCTGTGCCTCTGTTTCTATTTTGTCAGTTTATTTTGTTCATCAGATTCCACAGGTAAGTGAGAACATATGATATTTGTCTTTGTCTGACAGGTTTAGTTCACTTAGTATAGTGCTCTTCAGGCCCAGTCCTGCTGTTGCAAAAGGTAAAATTTCTTTGTTGGCTGCATAGTACTCCATTGTGTAAATGTACGGCAGCTTCTTTATCCACTCATCTACTGATGGGCACTTGGGCTGTTTCCAGATCTTGGCTATTGGAAATAATGCTGCAATGAACAGAAGGGTGCACATATTTTGAATTAGTGTTTTGGGTGTCTTTGGATATATATGTATATTAGAACCAAAATGAGATATCACTTCACACCTGCCAGAATGGCTATCATCAATAAATCAAAAAACAAGTGCTGGCGAGGAGGAGGAGAAAAAGGAGACCGTGTGCACTGTTGATGGGAATGCAGACTGGTGCAGTCACTGTGGAAAACCGTGGAGTTTCATCAACAAATTCAAAATGGAACTGCCTTTTGACTCTGCTTCATTCGCAACATTGTCTTGCTGAATCTTGGAAAATAATTGAGTATTTTTATTCAATATGGCTGCTAACTAGGGAGAAAAAAGGCTCATTTTTTCAAGATGGAATGGCTAATGTTCAGCTCTCTAGTTACATTTAAGCCGAGGTCCAGCCGCAAACTTCATGCATGGCTCTTCCCCGCGGTCAACACCATTTGGGGCCATTAGGGATTGCATGTGTAATATTGATCAAAGACCGAAGCTGTAAAATAGTTCCGTTTCCGTTTGTAATGGTCCCTCGTCCTATAACTGAGTTGTTTGTGCTTGCTGTTTACAAATATACCAAGCAATTGTGCACCTCAGGCCCTCTCCTTACTTCGCTTTATTTGCAGTGCCCTCCCTGTCCTCCTTCCTGCCCACTGACCTCCCTTCAGGAGTAGCACCTGCGTGAGGATTACCGTAGGTGCAAGGAACAAGGAACTATAAAACAACGGAGACCTCAAAATGATATTTATTTCCTTCTAATGTGAAAATGTTCAGGTTTGGTAAATGATGGCTCTGCCCCCAGAGGCCCAGGCCCCGCCTGCCGTCCACTCCACAGCAGTGGGGGGTGGTCCTCATCCGTAAGTCAGGGGCACCTTCTGTTCCCGAAATCGGTGGCGGAAGAGGTCCGCAGGACAGCACACAAGTCCACCTCTCTCTTACGGAAGGCTCCTTTAGGCACAGAATAGTTCCCTGTATTTTACTGGCCACAACTTAGTCACCCGGCCACACCTAGTTGCGAAGAAAATTGGAAAATTTGCCCTTTAGCCTAGGTGGCATCTGCCTGGCTCAAAACTTGAAGACTGTGGACCCAGAGCATAAAGGATACTCTTCTGTGAACCAGCCCCTAAGAACTCCTTCAGCACCCTTGGAAAACAGTTCTCAGTGCAAGTACTGTATCCTGGGCCTCTGTACTTCTGTTAAAAATCCATACATTTTATTGTGCTACTTTTGGTGTTGTTTATTGTATTTTACAGATATCTTGCTTACCAAATTGTGTTTTCATTCCTTAAGGCCTGGGGCCATATTTTAAGTGTCTCTCTGCCCCTGGTCGCCAGTAAGTGACTAGGAACAAATGATCGTTAAATGAAGGAATAAGCATTTGGATGCTTACGCTGCAGAATGAGATTTGCGTGTTGATAAAGACTAACTGGAACTTTAAGAAAACATAGTCCACTGGGAGGGTCTGTGGGAGGAGCCAGGGCTTGTGGGAGTCCTACCTTACGTAACTGTGAGAGCCCTACTTGTGAGAACCCTGCCGGAAGAACTCTGTTTTTATAATAAAGTTCTATTGTCCTAACGTCCCCTTCCCTTAACTTCCTTTCCGTTATACAAATACCCCTTCATCCTGGACTACAGGCCCGAGTACGCACTGGCTTGGGATGTCTGCATGCATTGGGCTGCAACCTTGCTTCTTCCTGAATAAATCCTTTTTGGTGACAAAACGCCTAGCTCGCATTTTTAGTAGACAGTATTAACTCTTAAAACATATCCACCTCAGCTCTTTAGCTTAATCTAGACATTTCTGGCATTGATTGCTTAACCAAGCCATTAAGAATCCCTTCATCTCATTTATGGCATGATTTTTAGTAAAGTTATATGGGAAATAATACTATAAGATAAATTTAGGATGTGGTATTCGTAATGCAATTTATAACTTAATGAGTATGTTTAATGTACTAATTACATAGTAATAAAACATTAACATTCTGAAATTCCCAGGGTCAATTTTATTACCAGGGATAAGAAGAGATTGAGTTTTTTTAAATGAATATAAGGCTAATTGCTTTCTTTTTCTACCTCAACCAAAAAAAAGTCATAACAGACCTAAGACAGGTGGGTATTAAGTAAAGCTAGTAGTTTGAATCTCTATCTTGATCCTTTGTTTTGCTTCTAAATAGTTTGTGTAGATGATACGTGATTTGCACAATGCTCCCAGTTATACATTTTCAACCTATTTTGGAAAGTTAATTGCTGGTATAATTTGTGAGCATATTTGTAAAAGTTCTCTCTCTCTCTGTAGAGTGTAAAGTTTTTATTAACTATCCAGGAAAGGAGAGGGGCATGGTGTGGAGAGGTGCACTGGTACTGAAGAGCGGGCACTCTGAGGTTTTCCTGGACTAAAAAAGGGGGGGGGGGGTTGCTGTCATGAGGCCCCTGGGCTGTCCGGGCGTTGTACCTGGAGGCTGCCGTTTGTTCCAGGGTTTCCTCCCTGTGGGCGGTCAGTTCTGGTCTTGCTTCCAGCAATTTTCAGTCTGATCGCTGGATGTGAAGGTGGCCGAGGAGGAGGCAGCCCGCAGCATCCAGAGAGATGGGGATGGATCAGAATCCTCTCTCCAAACTTCACAGAGACAGGGTTTGAGGGTTGACCCGGGTCAAGCTTCTGCTTCCCACTGCCTGCCTGTTCACAAGTCTCAGGAGGCCGGAGGAGAGGGAGGAATAGAGAATGTCCCCGTACGGGCCACCAGAATGTTGGGGTGGTCGGTGAGGCAGGCTGCGAGAGGATTCACAAAGAGAAGAAAGTATAGAGCGTCAAGGTTTTATTCACCCATCAAGGAAGGGGAGGGACATGGTGTGGTGAGATACACCCGCCTAAAAGTACTTTTTAAAAGGCAGTTATGTTTGTACTCTTTAGAAAGCTACCATAGGGACTAGCACAAGTAATTAAAAATTCAGATGGTTGGAAGAATTTTAAGCGTTTGAAAGAGTCTTACAAGTATTTATTATCTTAGGAGCTGACTCTTGAGAGATGTGTCAGGACGGCTTGTGGGTCCCCAGAACCAGCTTTTTCTGCTCCTGTAGTAGTAACTAAGCTGAGACCATCCAAAATAAACACTAGACTTTCCTGCTTTCCTGGCAGCTCTGTAACAATATACGTTACTTAACCTCTGTGAATTCCAGTTTCCTTATTGGCACATTAGAAATAATCATGCCTGCCTCTTGGAATTACATCATTTTGTACATAAATATTGGAGTGTGTAGTAATCCTAAAATACTAACTTTTTATTTAGAAATTTCTCTCCTTCGTTGTTTTGATTTCCATAAGTCCTGGATTATGTTTCATGCTTTTTTTTGTCTCAGTGCCTAGCTCTCGGTACATTTTTATTGAACCTAAGACAATTGTGCAGAACAATACAGCAATAAAGATTAAAGCAGACTGGGCATTTTTCACACCTGGCATATTAAATACAAATCTCAAACTTGCCAGCAGGAGAGGCATCCTTGAAGACAAAATTGAACCTTCAAGGTCCACGAGAACGGAGTGTAACTTGATAAGTGACTTCCTCATTGGCTTTTTACTTTCTCCTTCAAGCAGCTTCACTCTGCCCTTTGCTCTCCATCCTGTAGCTTCGTGGGTCTCTCAGTTCCTCCAGCTCACCAAGACTTTTATCAACTCAAGACTTTCTAAAGATTCATCTAGAATATTCATCCCTCTCTGTTAGTCAAGCTTCTCCGAAGAAACAGAATCAATGAGCTTATACAGAGAGACGTGTCAATACAGAGGTGGGCAAAAGTAGATTTATAGTCGTGTATATGGGAAAAACAAGCAGGTTATGATTATTCTAGTAGTTTTATTAACTCAAGAATGTCACTCCCATCTGTAAACCTTTCCCCCACCCCTGTTATTTCTGTAGAAGATAGAAGTACCTACTGCAATTCTGCTTCTTCATAACCTGTCTCCCAAACAAACATGAACGATCAAAATACTAACCACGATTTGATCTTTAGGTTTTACTCTGTTGGCTTCTACTTGAAACATAAAATTGGAAATGCAGGGATTTATTTGGCAAAGAAGCGTATCAGGGAACACCCGGATGGTAGAAGAAAAGGTAGCATTTGCTGTAGCTCAGGCAGAAGCTTTTGTAGTCCCTCCTAAAACGCTGGAGAAGATGACACTTGGCTGTATTTGGTGATACACATCCGCAAGCATTTCTCCCGGGGACCCGGGCCCCTCAGTGGAGTCCTGATGGACACAGGTGCCCCATGTTCCCACAGGCAGGACATTCTGCCGAGAGAGCAGTAGGGCAGAGCTGGCTTCCCCCCGCACACACCTTTTCCTCTCTCTTTTTAAAGCTCCTTAAAATAGCTGCAGGATTCTCATCTGCAAGGCTTATCTAAGACCTAAAGACTGTTCTCTGTAACTATTGGATGTCCAAGCCCATCCTTCAAGGCAAAAGACTGAACCTGCCTGGTTCCTTTGTAAAGTTAGGAGATGAGTTAAAAATACTAAGAACACGGAGAAGCTACATCAAAAAGCCATCCAGGGGGAGGTGGGTTTGAGGAAATGAGCAGTTTTCAAATTCAGAGTCACCAAAGAGCTGGTCAAGTGCTTTCTGGGCCCCACCCCCAGAATTTCTGATTTTACGGGTCTAGAGTTGGGCTAGAAATTGCGTTTCTGAAAAGTTCCCTGGAGATGCTGATGTTAGAACTACACTGTGATCCAAGGACCACACTACAAAAAACACTGTAACAGAAAAGGACTAGAACATTCCTTATCTAAAACACACCCCTGCACCCTCAGTGAACAAGCATTTGGAAGCATGACTAAGCAGTGTTTCTCTGAGATGCTTGAAACCGAGTACATCAGACTTGTCTGGGTTGCTTGTAAAATAAGGGAGATTTCTACTTACTACTCTAGACTTACTAAAGTGAATTTCTGGGGATAAATACAGAAAACTACATTTTCAGCAAGGTTTATGTATGCAGATTGAATCTTGAGAGCCACCGGTAAAGTGTTATACTTGACAAAAAGGAGAGAAATTCACAGTAAGTATAACAATAAGTCTACAGTACAAGGTATCTAGGCCTAAAAAGAAAGGAAGACCAGGAGAATGTCATTTGGGATATATTTTGGAGAGCAAATTGATTGGGACCTATGCAAGGGAAAAAATCAAAATGATCTTTTGGATTTTGTCATCACCTAATCATTCCTTTGAAACTCCGATAATGTTGGTGTGTTGCAGCCGATCCAGATCTGACAGGTTCATGGTTTCTGTGCAGATGGAGGGCTGTTCACAGAGACTTTGGGACGCCTGGCATGCCGTGATTCCCAGGTGGGCGAGCCACACACGCTGGAAGCTGCGTGTCCCCCTGCATGTCTGGCCTTTGCTCCCTGGCACCCAGCAGGGAGCCCCTACTGCCTTAAGTAAAATACCAGCTTCAAGCCAGAAAATTATATAACGTAACTTAATTCTGTGCCTGCGAGCCCACTTCATCTTACGGGAACAGTTTATCGGGCCCGTCTCAAGGCTGTGAGAACACTGCTTCCCTAAGTTACCCAGACGCCTGGGTGAGGAAGCCAGACTGCCTCCATTTACCCTACAATTGTGTGTTATCATTTTCATGTGACTGCTGGAATGTGGAGTTTGTTTATTCTTGAACAAGATAACCTGGGTCTTCATAAACTGTACCCACTTAAAGTCACCATCTATCCTACTGATGGTGAAGCTGTGTGGTGTTCCTAATACTGGCTGCAGAGTAGTATCAGTGGCCAGCTTTAAAAAACCACAGCATCACTCTGGGAAGGACATGGCGGGGGGAGTGGTCTGAGTACCTTTACATTTTACAATCCCCTCAAATGATTTCCGAAGCCAGGGTTGAGAAGCATCTCTGCTGGATTCTCATTGGTAGCAGTTCTTTAAACAGGAACTTCTCTCCTGAACTCACTTCATTTTTCCTACTAAGTAACAGACATAGAATAATTCTTGCCAGATCCAGTTCCTTCTTCATCGATTTGTGTAGGGCTGTGGAATCAAAAACAATCCCAGCCAGTGAATGACATTTCTGCTAGACCGGCTTCTGGAACACATTTAAGAAAATAACCACCTGTCTTCTGCCCACAATGACTTTGATTCTGTCTTGATCTGACTGAAAGACTTTGATGAGCCAATTTACAAGGCTGCCCCCAAACCCTACTCTTCCCTCCCTCTCCGTCACAGCTAGGTCACTGAAACAATTTCTGTTCATTGCACTGATGGCCACAAGGTGGCAGTCCAGATCCATTTACTAACTCAAGGCTGCTTTGTAAATCGCAGCAACTATCATTTTCTTTTGCGACTAATAAAGGAGTGTGTTACCTTTTTGTGAACAAATACCACAGACTCTTACTACGAGCCGAGTAGCCAGAAATATAAGAGATCACCTTCACTGATCGTCAACTTTATTTTTATCTTCTAAAGGAGGCAGACGCATTACACATTTTTAATTGTTATTCTGACTTCTAATGTCTCAGAAACTAGATAAAATACTAACACTCTCTCTCAGACAATGGAAATCCTTCTGTTCAAAAAAATTAAAAGTGATACATATTCAAGAATAAAAATAAAATCGTATTTAAAAGAAAATAAGACATAGATCTCTTTCCTCATTTGTTTTGTTTGAGTTACCTAAGAGGTAAAAAAAGGGGGTGTTGGGGAGAGACCAAATACAAATTTATAAAAAGCAAAATGCATGTTTTATCTCAGTTTTTACATCTCTGAGAGTGTTTGCTTATATAAAAGGTGAAGTTTTGTTGGTAGACTATCACTGCAGTTCAAAAAGCAGGTATCAGTGATAAATTCCTTTAAATATCTCTGAGACCTGACTTTATTCTCACTGTTTCAGTCCAGAGATTGTTAATGAAGAACTTCCTTTGTGCCGGTGGATAAAGCAGGCTGAAGCAGGAAAAGGAAAAGGAAAAGGAAATGAACACTTTTTTTTTTTTTGGTCAAACTGGGTCTACTCCTTGTTTGTTTAGGAGGTTAAGCTTTTAAATAAGTATGATAAAGACTAGAACTACCTTTTGGTATTGCTTTCAAAAAGATAAAAGTAAATAATAAAAAAGCGAAATAAAATAATCTCTGCAGCTACAAAATACAGGCTTCAGTAACGTGGCTTATAACGGTCAGATCCACTCAGGAGATTACATTTACGCAGTCCTCCTCTCCTTCTCTCTCCAACCTCCTGCACAGCAGGCCAGTTGCTCTCTCACTAACTCATTTTGACCCGCACTGGTCCTCTCTCTGCTTCTGGAACTGCGCTAGGCAACTTCCTGTTTGGGGGCTGTGCATGACTGGTGTGTTCTGCTAAACTGCTCCTCTCTCAGGCCTTATGTCCAGCTCATTCTTAGACTTTGTCTCAGCTTAAAGATTACAATTTCTGTTCACCCAGTTAGATATTGCAGGTTCCTTCCACTATTGCTCTGCGTCTCAAACTATCTTTTTTGTTTCATTGATAACACTAATTGTAATTTGTATTTTTTATTTGCTTTCTGTCCTTAAAGATTTTGTCATTTCTTTCATTAGGAAGAATACAGTCTCCATGAAGCCAAAGCCCATGCCTAGTTTTCATTCATTCAATAACTGTGTCACATAAATATTTAATTTGTGTCTGCTATGTGTCAGGTACTATGCAATTCGACACACAATAACTATTTGTTAAATAAATAACAGTATCTGTTTTGAAGAAACTCCCCCCTTTAAAAGTTTCTGTATATACAGATGCACCGCGGCTTCGGTAGCAAGGTTCTCCCTCTGGGTGTGAGCTTCGCAGCCCCGCCCCCAGGAGACTGCTGCAGTTGGCTGGTGCCCGCTGCACTGTAACCACATGCTACCACTGAAAGGCAGTCCTAAAAAATGCCAGTATGTCCGAGGAGATGTAACAGGACTCCGTGGAATGTGCTACTCAGGCGATGGAGAAATATTAACGCAGAGAAGGATATTGCGGCCCACATTAAGAAGGACTTTGACAAGAGGTACAACCCCACCCAGCACTGCACCATGGGCAGGAACTTCCGTAGTTAGGTGACACATGAAACCAAACACCTCATTGCTTCTGCCTGGGCCATGTGGCCGTTCTTCTGTTCCGATCTGGTTGAACTGTAAGTGGACTGCATCACAGCCTCAGTGACCCGTCCGAAAACAAGGATTGCAGCCTAAATTCCAAATACCAAAGACGAAATCTTCAGTCTTGTCTAAAGGAACACCTTGATCTTGAACCTTTATCATGCTGTTTTGTTCAGGGCATTCTCTGTACTCATTTGTTGTGGTTATAAAACAATGAGCAGAAAGCTTACATTTGTATTTATTTTCTATTCTATACCTCTCTGCTCCACGTTTTTCCCCCTCAAAATCCATTCCTTTCCCCCCAAAATAAATCTGTTGGAGAAAAAAAATTTCTACATACAAGCTGAGAAGCAAATATTAATAGATGTTCACACTCTTGAATTTATCCAAAGTAGATAATTTCATGTGAATCTCAACAAGAAAGAAATTTTATAGCTAAATGTTTTAAGTAAAACATGTGTGAAAAAACGAGAACATTCACTGAACTAATGATTTATATATGTGGACCACATATCACAGAACCAGAAACACTTTATCATAAAACCAAAATAATCCAGCATACAACATTAGTTTAAAAAATGATGAGTTGAAATTTCATGAATGATAAAAAAGCAGCCCACCCAGGGTCTAAATTACAGGAAGAGTTCAACCTTAACATTTGCTTTTAGTGACATTTCCTTACATTGGAGTTGTGTGGATCTGGTCTGACAAAGGGTAATAACAGGGGGTTGAAGATTGGGTTTATGGTCCCCGGGCCTGAAATATTTTTCAGTACATCCACCTACTCTGGCCTTCAAAACTTTAAAAGTTAGTCTTGAACATTCACCTAATTCTGGAAGACCTGATTATGGCGATGAGTCATCACCCAAGTTATTCCTACTATCGAAGCACTTAACTGTTTTAGCTTGATTCTTGATTTAACAAGAAGGATACAGATATTGATTCAGTATCACAGGACTAGGGGACTAGAGTCAGCTTCTACCAGGACAATGCACAAGCATAAGGAAGGGTATAAATATGCTCAAAGTGAAAAGATCAGGCAAGCTTGGCACATAGGCACCTATGTAACTTATCTCTAGGAGTATGAGTTCTAAGAAGCACGTATTAGGGAGATGACAGAAAAGTGGCTTTGTCCAGGCAAAAGGTTTTAAAGTTATGATCTGCTTTCTGAGACTGATACCAGTTCAGTTCTTCTACTTCTTGCCTGTTTGGTGTGAGCACGGGTTCTGACGTTGGTAGTTGATCTACCATCTCTTTCCCCTTCCAGCATTACTGTAGGCAACTTCTGTAATGAAACTTTTAATTTTGTCAATTTCAAGTGAATAAATATGCTCCTGCTAAAATTATGAAACCACACAGTCAGGTAAGCATCACACTGTGTGTGTTCCTTGTGCATCACCTGTCCACCCTAGGCAGTGACCACTGAGGGCTCTGTGCGTGCACTTAACATCAGGCGTGCACGTGCGGTAGAGCTTCTCCGACACGGCGCCTGCACGGGGTCAGACCAGAGTGCTGAGGCACTGATGGACACGCCTGCTGGGCCAGCCTCTGCCGTGGTGGCCGCTGACTGGCACAGCTGAGTTGGCACGTGCAGGTCCTGAGGCCGGGCTGCCAGTGTTCAGGTCCTAGCTCCTCCAGCCACTGGCTCTTAAACTTTGGGCAGCATACACATGCTCCCTGCGTTTAGGCAGAGTGTCTGACAGACGGGGATGACTTCACACAGAGGGTGGTCGTGGGGATTAAATACTTAACACACGAAAAGTGTTTGGCACTTAGAAAATACACAATAAATGTCATTTTTCATTTTATATATTTCACTTTCAATTGGATTTCTTTGCTACCTCTACTTGTTTTTTGTGCAATGTTCTGCTTAATGCTAAATTCCTTGCCTTCACTTCGTAATCTGCTTTAGGAGAAAATTACCGCCAGTGGACCGTCAACCTGTTCTGGGATGGTCATTTCCACTTTCTAAATGTCTTTTTATTCTGCTACATTTATTGTTTAGCTTCATGTCATGATCTCATTTCTCATCATAACTAGCTCACTAGAACAACTCTTCAATCATGTTCTCCATACCCAGGGGCTTATGGAGAGAAGAGCAGTTTTACACTCTTTAACTTTCTGTTATGGGAAAACTTTAAACACTACGCAGTGTAGAGACAGTAGTTTACCGAATGGCCCTGGGCCCATCGCCCAGTTCCAACGAACATCAATTCCAGATGTTTGAAATCCCAGATCTCATGTAACTTCTTCTATGGATTTCTCAGTGTAAATTTCTGCCAGGCAAATGCATTTTTATAACCCAATCTCTATGTCAACAATCTTTTCTTGATATCACCAGCTATTTTATCAGTGTTCATATTTCCCTGATTATTTTACATTTTTAAAGCAGGTTAAGTGAGAATTCACTGATGTGACTGGTTGATGCACCCTGGCCTTTGTTGTGATTGCTGTTTGCATTGCTGAGAAAATGCGGCTGTTGTCCTTAGGGTTTTTCTAAAGTCCTGTGTAGCTGCCGGCACTTCTGTATTGGTGTTGGGTATATTCTTCTGGGTTTTTTTTTTTTTTTCCTATTTCTTATATATTGAGAGTAATAGAGATACTTGATAACAGATTGTATTTATTTTGGGAAATAAAGTTCTAGTGTTTTATAATAAGGATTGTGTATTGGCATTCAGATATATTTAATATCTAGTGCTTCATTTTTACAATTTTAGTAGCAATTGATGATCATTAACTACATCTATTAACTCATTACACAGGGCAAAATGGAGATAGTTTAGTTTAAACATTCTCTTTTTATTTACTGATCAAAATATTTGCTAACTTTACCCCATCCACGTTAATCTATACTTCAGTTTATACAGAAAACGGTTTGCTGGAGAAATACTTGACTCTTTTCTTTACTAGTTTTTAAACTAAAGAGTAACCTCAGTAGGGGAGGGGATTCTACTTTCATAAAACAAAATAAAAAATAATTTTAGACTTAAGAAAAAGTTGCAAGAATGGTGCAAAGAATTAGTGATAGCTTTAACCCAGACCCCTCAAATGTTAACTGAACAGAATTAAACAGGCCAGGAAGACATTCAAACGACCGCAACAAGGGAGAGATGCTGAATTCAACTCCGGAAACGTGAGGGGGAAGCGTTTCTAGGAGCTGGGGGGCGCCATGAGGACGTGCTCAGAACATTGGGGGAGGGTCGGTCAATGCCATGAGGCTACCCAGGCCCACACAAGAAATCAAATTGCTCCCTACAGTTTTGAAAATGAATTTTAAACTTGAATACTATTCAAAACTCCAACTGATTCTAAAACTTGGTGACTCTGAGACAACTACTTAGACCCACCCATGCGAATGCGGTACGAAGACCTTGGCTTTAAAATCCCAATGATCGAATTTTAATTTAAGTTGTTCTCTTACACAGGATCTTTATTAAAATAAAAAGCAAACAATCAGCAGCCACTTCAGTTTAACTTATCAAAGGCTTCAGCGTTAAAACAGTGGGGGCAACACGCGGGAGCTTGTTTCCCGCAGTCTTGGACGCCGCCACGGCCTGCACCGTCTGACACAGGCGGCGCCGTTCTGTTACTCCGCAAGACTCGGTCTAAACACGCACGCAAAAAGTAAAAACGTGCGCTGTCCCACCGTCCCATTTCACTATGCCAATAGTAACAGAAGAATTATACCATCCCTTCAGACTCTTTCCACCCCACATACCTAGTTTACTCATCCTTTTCTTCTCTAAATATTTTCTCTCCCAGATGTCATTCTAAATGAAAAAGTAGCAATTTTTCAGGGTTTCGCCTTTTACTTTGGTGTATATCTTTGTGGAATTTTAAAAAACGAGGTTACTGAAAATGTCCACACACACATGCAGATTTGCCAGTGGAGGGGGAGAGGTGCTCTTCCGAACAGAGAGGGACTGTTCTGACCCCCCGAGGGCTGTAACGTTCAGGAGCCCTGCGTCAACAGACTGAAGAGAAGTGCCTACTTCGTTTTTTCATAGCTCATTGCTTTGTTCCCAAGGTGCCAACATTTCCTTAATTTCAGGGAATACACATTTAGCATATAAGATGTTTTCTAAACATGTATGAAGAGAGGGTAGTCAGCTACCCTTTTATAGGCTATGGGTTCCCTAGGAAAGGGAGTTATCCACTGTTACCCCAACACACTTAATTTAAAAAGAATATGTAAGAGGTATTTAGCACCCATTTCTAGTTCTAGTTCTTTAAATAGTGTGACCTTATCCTGTTTTTAACTTTATTTTAAAAAATACTTTTACTTGCTCTTTCTGAAAGCATTCACTGATGATCTATATATACAGGTTCAGTTTGAAGCATAACATGTAGACACCAGTTCCACTGGGGAAGATGTTCAGATGCGCTTTGTTGAAAATTATTCGAAGTGGAGTCCAGCCTCAGTGGGGAAGAATGTTGTATTTATGAGGAGTGCCTTCCAAGAGCACTGTAAGGAAAGTGTGTGCACACACGCCGTGAATTTACCACCACGGATACAGCTTGAAGTCTTTATTGACGGGAATAACAGAACATGGATGCAGTGCAAAAAGGAAAACAGTAAAGGAGAACTGAACAAAAAAGAAGACCCATATTCTTTATGGTCGCGGGAGTCCAACAGTATGACTTCAAGAGCTATTGTGAAACTCAATTCCGGAAAGTGTTTTTAATCATTTTTTCTTCTCTGAACGATACATCCAGGGGAGAAAACTGTAGACCTGCTTGTATAACCATCCCCGACTGTTTCCAAAGAAGCAATATTCACACAACCGGGTTTGATAGGACGTATTTTTCTTTCTATGACATGTGTATATATATTTAAAATTTAAAAATTACACAATCATTTGAGGTCCCTATTTTGATATTTTCTGTTTGATTAAAAGATCTCCAATTATAATATGTTGAGCTTTACATGATGGAATGAACGCAAGATGTTAAAAAGTCTCTATTTGTAGTTATCTTCTGTACAAGAAAATCGAGGAATGAATAGCATGTTCCTTGCCATTTGTCCTGCTTGATAAGACTGGAACTCAGTGCTGCAGAAGCATTTTCTTGCTGCCAAGATTACATTTCAGCAGAAATAATATATCAGTTTTATTTAAAGAAGGAGAAGTTACCTTGACAAACAAAAAATACCATATGATTTAGCTTATATGTGGAATCTAAGAAAACCTAAACAAACAAAAAACCAAAACAGACTCAGATACAGACAACAACTGAACGGTTGCCAGCGAGAGGAAGGTGGGAGGAAGGGTGAACAGAGGGAAGGGGAATGAGAGGTATACACTTCCAGTTATAAAATAAGTAAGCCATGGGGATGTAACGTATTGCACTGGGAATGAATAGAGTCAACAGTATTGCAATAACTTGGCATGGTGACACATGGTTACTAAACATTATGGTGATCACATCACACGGTGTATAAATTTCGGATCACTCTGTTGTACACTGGAAACTGATATAATATTATATGCAAACTCTAATAAAATATGTTTTGAAAAGTACATGCATGATAGAACCTATCCCCCATGGTTACTCAGTGTATTATAATTTTTAAATTATTATTTTTAATTATCTTCCATAACTTCAAGGGAAGTTCTGATACATGAAAATTTTTCTGCTAAGTACACCATAGTTATGCAACTTTGATGTCACATCTGTTAGTTGTATACATACATCTAGATTTCAACAGCTTCCATGTGACGCAAGATTCCCATAGTAATTCAATACATACCTCTGTTTTACTTGAGCATTTCATAATGGGCAGTCTCATTTTGCAGATTGCTTTTCTGTGCCGCTAGCATTCTTTCTAGATACTGAACTGAAAGTCATAAAATTTGCAAATGAAAATATATTTTAAGACTATTCCCTCTTTTGAAAATTCGAGATGAGAAATAAACTTGAAATCTAAAATTTCTTAAATACAATTTATTCATAACTTTTATTATTAACTGAGGAATATATTATAAATTTTTATTTGTATGTAACTGATATTAAACTTTTACTGATGATGGATGGATGTTTATGAGTTAATAACCGATGCTTTAATAATTTCAAGTTTTCACGTTTGATCGATGCTATTCTAAGCAATTGATAAACATGGAAAAGTCAGGACACAGTGACCTAACTTATCTTTGACATGAACACTTTTGACATAGCGCACGTCGATCAATCACAAAGTATTTGTTCTCTCACTGCGATGCTTCATGTGCCTGTTCCCTCCCTCACAATGCCACAAAATTCCCCCTTTTCAGATTTTATCATTTTTATATCGAGCTATTATAATATTCTACAAACTGACTGTCTGACTTGCCAACATTTTCCTCAAAATGCCTCTAGAGTGAACACCTCCAATACACAGCTTGAATAGTGCCCCCCTCTCGTCACCTTCAGAGATTATCGATTGTTTATAGGCTGAAATTCAAACTCATTAAAATGAAAAGATTACAAAATTACACTACTTTTCTTAATAGCTTTATGTATAACTGTCTTCAAATATGAAACCTTTAACCCATGGTGTTTCACACGTACGTGTCGCTTTGTTTTGAAGGACCTGGAACTCCAGGTGGCACAATGTGAATTTTCAAATAAAGAGTGAATGGCATGTTCCTGCTTGAATTTATTTTAATCTCAATGATCTGTGGTTACCTCCAGGGGATTTTGGAGACTCCACAGATTGTGGAGAAAAATCTGTCTGCACGCTTGCTTTATCAAGATCTGATCCCAGTCCAATTACAAAGTCGTGTAATTTGTTGTTGGACAAAGGATTTCAATTTGGTCAAGTGCAGACCTCTCAGTGTGCCATTTATTCTCTGGACTAGATTACTCTAAGTACATTGCTGGACTCATGGGAATACATGAAAAAAATATTGCTGCATCATTCCCTCACCAGACCACTTAGAGTAATAAAGTTGAGAATTTTTCTTATGGTAATTCAGTGAAACCAAAAGAAAGTATTTTCACCAACTTTCCATTCCCTCAGACTTGCAGCCTTCCAAATTTTTTCCATAAACTGGATTGTTTCATATTTTAAACATATTCTCCTACAGTAGATGCTGCTAGTCACTGATTTGATGATAGTTGAATATGGACCCATAACTTTTCTATCTCATGGCAAATGTATGTGCCACATGCCATTGAGTTGGCTCTGGCCCCAGGCAACCCTTTGAAAGAGCTGTCCACAGTGTCCTGTCCTTAAAGTGAGAAACCAAATAATCAAGCTAAATCCTCAGGCATCATTGGATAAGCAAGCCGTGCTTGACTAAAATTATTACCCCCCAATATTCTTGTTTGTTTTTATCCCTAGTTCATTTGTTATATGGCCGTAATATCCAGGAAGATCTCCCACAGAAGATTAGCTTATCTGACACAGGGAAATACTTCTGTCGGTCCAACTGCTTCTCTTTTCTCTCCTGCTTATCAAGACAAAGTTTATTGCCTTGCATTAGGCGGGTTGTGATGTGGAGAGAGAGAAGTGCAATAATTCACTGAGCTGAGATAATCAGTGACAGTTAGATACCACGGTCACACCTAGATTCATTTCACTGGACAGCAAGTGTCAAGGAAGAAAACAATATTAAAGTATCTGATTTTTTTCTTGATGTTGGTAAGGAGCAGGGTTGAGAAGATAGTTTGTTTGGAAATGTCATGTGCTACGTACTTTTTAAACTATCTAAGAAGGAATGTCAGTAACAGGCTTAAAATATGGACCTAGATATTAGATGTTAATATATAACTCTCTGATATATAGTAAAACTCTATCAACTTTCTGGCTTTCTTATTAAAGTTTTTTTTAATTTTGATTATTTTTTTCAGTATATTTTCTTGAAATATATGGATAAGAGAGCACACCATCTGTGGACAATTTCAGTGTTTAATTTTTAATATTTATGTCATAACTAAATTGATTTTCTTCCATTATTGCTTTTCTTTGACTAGGACATACAAAGAAATGTTGAGTAATATTTATCATCCTTGTCTTCCTGATTATACTGAAAATGATTCTAATTATTCACTGTAAGAAATAATATTTGCTGAAAGTCCTCATAAATATTTTTAATCAAGTTAAATGTTTTCTTAAAAATTTTAGGTATGTTATAATACCATATATTGATTATGGTATTACAGTCATCTCATTTTTTCTCCCCTTTTTCCCCCTCTGTTTGGTATCCCCAATTCCCTCCAGCATTCCACATCCCCCCCCCCGCCCCAGTTCATGTCCATGGGTCGTACATATAAGTTATTTGGTTCCTCCAATTCCTATACTGTTCTTACC